>VOMN01090776.1:0-13092 GCA_014899125.1 Orchestia grillus | reverse complement strand
GAACTGGCAACGCTCTGGTGTTGCCTACGTCTAGTCATACGTTCAAAAGTGGGAGTCTGAAGTCATTCGCGAACGCAATTAAAGATCAAGTTATACCTCATTTGACATAAAGAGTATACTGAATTTCATTTGAGGTAAAGTGTAAGCTTGTCTGATTTTTAATACACGTATAAGATGTCTCTTTTCAGGTGAAGGAATGTTGCGTCTTACTCGCGACAAAATCGAATGTTGTATGCATGCTGAACGTATATGTACGTGTGCTGTGTCTCACTCTTGGTGGGCATAAGTCGTGACTTTTTGTCGAATTTCAGGTTGACCGCATGAGTAGTTTCATTCAAGACGAGAGTTCAAAAGCTTCAATTCGGCCTCTAAAACTGCGTGCCACTCACGCATTACCTCTCATTCCAGATATGGGAATGAGATATTACCTCTCATTCCATTACCTCTCATTCCGTTACCTCTCATTCCAGATATACCGGTCAGAGAAGACGCCGAGCACAGAAGGTGACGACGACGTGTTCACTCCTCCCAAAACTGGCGACAACGTCGCAGTTTGTGACGTGTTGTCACCTGCAGACCGCTCTTCGTCTCAATCTTCGGACGATTCTGCAACCCTGCCTGACGACTCGGATCATGAAGAGATGTCAAGTTCTCGACAAGAAAACAAGCCGCCCGTAGAGACGAGCATAGCTCATCGACCGCTCAAGGTTGGGGAATCGAGAAATGCTGCGCATAGTAAACAATTTGCAGAGGGAAGTGAAAAATCTATCTCTGAGCTCTCGCACAAATCTTCCGTAGAATTTTGTAGTAAAAGCGGCGGCAATCTTCAAAGCAAGTCTATGAGCCAACCATCTACTTCTAATCCCAAAAGTCAAGTCCCAACAGCATCATGTACGTCCGATGACTTTCTGTCTGCTTCCCACGCTTCTTACTCTACTTCGTATTACTCCCTTCCCAAAGATGATCCTAAGCCCGGATGTTCTAGTACGAGAGAGAGCATTGATACTCTTGCTGAAACGGACTTCTTCTCTCTTTCTGAGAATACAACTGCTGACGGTTGTAGTATAGAAACTGAAACTAAAACAGAAATTGAAAGTCTTTCCGCGACCGAGGTTGATACTGCGGAAACGAGCAGCGCATCCGAAGCTGGAAGTGTGCTTGATCCGGATCATTCCGACGACTATGAGGATATAGCTGATCCTAACCTCACTCGGAGTGAAAACGATGAGACTAATGATGATCCCAAATTGAGTAATCAAAGCAGTCAAGTAAAATCGGATACATCAAGCAAGTTGTCCCAAATGGAAACTCCATCGTCTGCCGCCAACCCACTCGATTGTACGAGTAACAAACACGTGCTGGCCCCGTCAGGAGGTGGTTCATTTAAAGATACTCGAGGCCCAGCCGCCCGCAAAGATTTATCTTGTAGTGCACCTGAGTCGACTGATAAAAAATATATGCTTAGCGCACGAATGTCAAAAGAAGGTAGTGAATCTTCCTCTTCAAATGGAGAGTTTCTCACGGAACTGTGAACCAGTGAATGTAGAAAATAGCATCTATATTTGCTCTTTGTCGAGTGGCTTTTGACAGGGCTTGGTGCAAATTTTCCAATAATGCAACTCTTCGTGTATTTTTTTAACATGACGCTATTGCACATGTTGAAGGCGTAATTGCCATTTGCGAACAGGAATGTGAAACATTATGTGGATGATTTTTGGGAACATAATATGAGTAATGAGTGTAAAGTTAGTGATCGCATGCTTCGCAGTACTTCCTGTGAACTTTCTGCATGCCTTACCATGACTCGTCACCATCTTTAGTATATATCTTCTGCAGACTCGTGTGCTGAACCCCTTAATAGAGAAACTGTACTTTCCTCTTGGTGTGACCGTTTCCGCAGGGCGAAGTGAGAGGAATGTATGCGAAGAACTTTCGTAATATTAAGCGTAACCCGTACTTTTTTGGCTCGGGGTGAGCTCACTTTTCCAAGCTAGCGCGAGTGTCGAAGTTTGGATCACGGAAGAAGTCGACCCCTACAATGTGCTAAGAAGGAAAACACGGAGTACGCCAATCTTTCCATTTTCAAAGCGAATTAACTGCCATATAAATATGTTGGTCTGTACGCGTTGTTTGCGAGAGCGCTTTAGAGCTACTGTAGTTACCATCTTTCTTCTTTCTCTTGTATAAGATGTGGCGCTCTAGTTACCAATTTAGAGTCTAAGCTCATATTATGGACTGTCGTGTGTATCTTCCTAGACTTAAATGAGTGGTTGAGAATAGAATTGTTGTTCATTAACATTATTGCGATCAAGCATATATCACTACCCTAGGATACTGTCGGTAAGCTGATTTATACATTTGTTGAACGTGTTACATTCATTGACTGTTTATTCATCCTGTTTTATGCATTCTCGTTTGCATTAAAATGTATAATAATGCATGATTTTCCACTAAAATGGTCAGTTAAATGAGGAAAAAATTAATTTATGTTGAAATCATCCTTTGTTTTTCCATGGTTCATTCTGCTAGTTTTCTGTTAATGAATTTTAATAAGATACGTATTGAATTACTAATATTTCATACCTTCATATGTTGACCAGACCTATAAAATAAGAATAGCGAATAAGTAAATAATCTGTTTACAAAATTGCATGTATGTCCTTAGCCAAGTTCGGGTGGGGCGGCTGCTGCAATTTTTGTCTTCACCACGCGTTCTTCTCAACGAGATAATTATATCTTCACCTGGTACAGTTGTTTCTTATCTTGGCACTCAATTTCAACGATTGGGATGTATTCCTGTCTCTTGGATTAGCGTCAAAAACTTGAATGCAAAAAATCTTCGAGAAAATGTTAAATTTCTGCTACTCTTTTGTCCTAGCTTCTAAGTTTGCGTCCTGGCAAGTGTGCACCTCAACCAGATGTCTTGTCCAATCATGTGTCACCGACCACTAGTAAGGACATCCGAACGCTATCTCTTCTTTACACCAAAAATCATACTTTTCACAATACTTGTCATGTTGAGAAGAGTTGTTATTCAGTTTCTAACCTGTGCTGTTAGGAGACGTTGAGAAATTCAAGCTGTTATCCACTTGATGTGTTCCTGGTCATAGCAGCCCGAGTTGCACAAGCACACTGAACAGTTCCATCAATCATTAAATCTGGGGCTGCAGGAATAACTTCGTATTGATTGGGTGGTAGCTGCAGCTTCTGTTGTGTCGAGTTATACTGCCATTGACAGGTCACAAGTTTGCTGTACCGTTGGTCTCCGCTAGTGCTGTTTGTGGTCTAACGTAGATGGAGCATGTGTGTAAATTGCGACTCGATTGTTCTCCTACCTTCAATGAGATCTAAATTTAGATTTGGTAGAGAACATTGGCTAGATGGAACCCTTTACCTTCCACGTGCATGTTATAGCAACTTAATATCATCTGACGAATGGATCAGTCAGTTACTCATTCCCTGGATTACTAGATCACTTGATTATTTATCACTTGAGCCAGTGACTAATTCATTCCTGTGTAATTCGACCGCGAAATTAATTTGATAATTTTTGACAACAATTGAGCAACGCCTCATATCTTATTATCTTTGTCACGACATATCCGATAATTTAGTATTACTGATGTTATTTCCCTGCTTATTCTATAACAAATCCTCTACTTACTGACAGAAGGTAAATTATGCGTACCGTTAACTGTAATCCGAACCCTTGGTAAAAATCTATCAAATATTATATTCCGACTCTTAACTTATTAGTTCTAGGTACTAACCATTAGAAGCAATGCAACAATGTAACGTCGAGAAGATGAATCCTCAGGCACTTCAAGACAACCAAGTTTGCGCATGCTAAGCGTAGCGTAACTCTGAAATATCGCGTCATCAGCAGACTCGACAACTTACAGCTTCTGTTAATTCAATCGGCATAAATTAAGCAATCAAACTCATCCCCAAGGCCAAGCGCTGGATCAGACCGAAGGACAAGACAAGTTCTCGATGGGCTGCACTGTGCACGAATCTGAAAGTTTAGGTCTAGTATCCGATGAAATGCCTGAGTGGTTTTCGTGGAAAAGTGTATCAGTGAACTTCAATTTGAAATCTGAACATTTTAATTCAAAAATCGTTCGTCAGGAAACCTCTTTAGGGATAATATATGTAGGAGACAACAACGCGTCATCTCTCTTAGGGACTTGAGTTTAGAATGGAGTATAAGTTGTCCGAATGTAGCACAGCTTTATTTGAGAAACGTCGTATAAATAGGTGATATTTTTAATATTTCCTGAAACCGCGTCTAGCGCAAATTTAGTTTGTGGTATAAGTGCACCATCTCTCTGTGTATGAGTTGGTCTGCTCGTTATATTTAGGAGTATGTTTTTTCTCTCGAAATATTTTCCAGTGTTTTACATACAACCAGATTTTTTTACATAGATTATATTCATACTCTTCACTCTGACCACTGTAGCCGTTCCAAGTTTCCAGTCCAGAAAGCCCGGTGGAGATTTCGGGCGTCCTTTCGGGCGTCTTTTTGGTGCTTCTAGAAAATTAGTTGAATGGAACATTCTAGATATTTGACGCTCAGTACACCTGTGGATGGCGAATTCGTTTTGGTTCAAAACTCTTTTTTGACGTATGCCTGAATGCAATTTCCAATTTCCTCGAGTGTCTGCCCCAAAAAGGGTTAGTGAAAAGTAAGATTGTTGGCTGGGCTCCATTGATGCAGCTCGGTGGCCAGCGATGTCCTCTTGCTCTTGCCTTTTACCGGGCAATGGTTACCTCGGATTGGAAGTGCTACGTCCGGGCACTTTTATTACGCTCCGCAGCACTGGTCAATCAATCGACACCAAACAAAGCTCATCATCAGCTGGTAAAAACGATGTGATCGAATTACAGCTCATTTCAACCGAAGATGCCCTTCCTTGAGTTTCTCTAAACAAACTGATGAGCTCACATTCGTCGTTTTGGTCTCCTAAAGAGCATTGTAGCACATCTGTTTCTAAGTTAGCATGTACGCATCGTCTCCTATGATGCAATACTGCTTTGGAGCAGTGCTCCTGTCGAGCCCACTCGTGAAGGTTGAGTGGTAGGCTTCAGGCAGCTCTTCGCGGCGATGGTATTTTTCTGGCGTATTCTGGCAGTTTTGCGCAGATTATCTGCATAGGAGAGGAATTGGCTAGTAGCTGCTTTTAGATCTGGGTAGTAATGTTCCAAAGGAGACATAACGACCGCGACACTGCAAAATTAAACGCTGATTTTTAATAGAGCCCGGCTTTAGTGTTGAATGCTCATCTGGGCTGTTGGAGGCCTTATTGTGGAGCAAGCCTTTTTATATAAAAAATCAATTTCCATAAAATTTTATGGCAATGTCTTGTGTTTATACGTTGATGTTTCATGTCAAATTTTCCGTTACATTTTAACTAGTGCAAGAAAGATCAGCGTATCATGGAAGGATTTTTATTTCACTTTTTTTAACTGTGTGAATTTGATATCTTCATTCATTTGTTACGGCTACAGTGGATAAACTCTACGTAATCTCATATGCTATAACCTCCGAACCGTTTTGTTGATGCCTTTTTTAGGAGGAAAATATTTTTATTCAGAAACGTGCTAAATATCATCCATCACCCGAAGAAGGGGAGGGTGGGTATGTCCAAGGTATTTGTTATGGTGACACAGGAACCTACCCTTGTTGTGCCTGTACTTAAATGTATTTACTGTTGACTCATAATTTATGAAAAACTCCTGATAAGAACATTATCTCACTGGTTACACCTCGTGCGACTGCGCTGCTCTCATGTCACTAGGTGCTAGAAGGTTCATGTTCGCCTGTACAGCGTGCTCTAATCTTACTTTTCTGACGCGCACGCGACTTATTTTTGCACTTAGTTTCACGTAAGAACTTGTTCGACGTAATTTTACTGTACGTTCTTTTCGTAGTGGTATCTTTATTTATTATTTGTTCAAAGATCTAATGTTAAAGCGAAAAAACAATACCTATCGAAGCTCAGAGGTTGGGCTTATAATATTTAAGCCTATAATATCTAGGCTTATTATATTTAGGCCCGTAATATATAGGCTAATTATATTTAAGTCTGTAACATATAGGCTTATAATATTAAAGCCTGTAATATATAGGCTTGAAATATTTAGGCCTATAATATCTCGGACCCATAATATTTATGCCTGTAATACTTAGGCTTATCATATTTTGGCTTGTGATATCTGGGCCTATAATATTTAGGCCTAAGTTAGAGGACTTCCACACAAGCAAAGAAGCGTTGTGGCGTTGTGATTTGTAAAGATTTATTTTGTATTGTGTGATGTTCGTATTGTTGACACATGAGCCTGCATGAAATTTATGTTCTTGTGAGCTTCGGTTTATTAATTTTTCCTTAAGGAAACTTTGGATGGAGTTCTCAATTGTAATTATTTATGAAACCCTTTCGTGTGTTTCTGTACAGAAAACCGGAGTTGAAAGAATTGCAGCGCGGAGTTCAGACTTAATTTGATAGTCCAGTTAATTTTACTCGAGTCTTTCACTGTAGCGACGGTACATAGTCTCTATAATAGTGTTTCTGGCCGTGTTTGTGCACTCAGACTTTTATTTAATTCCTGGTCATTTTTTCTCCGTTTAAAAAATACGTACGAGTCTGAATGTTCTCGCATTCCGTAGTCACGCCATGAGTTCTCTGGGGACTGAAAATAAGACCTAAAAAATATAGTCTCCACCGTAGGCCGAGTTTTATTTTAGCTCACAAAGGCTTCTTTTGCAATCAATGTTTAAAATGTAACCATTTTAGAATACGATTGTTTCTCCATATTTTTGAATTGGCATTCATTTGAGAATGATGTGCTGCACCTTGCCATATTTAAAAATATTTTTTTGCAACCTTTTGGTTATTGAACATGTTTATCTGTGTTAGAGCTTCCATTTGTCAGCTGAAGTACGTTTTTTTTTCTCCCTAACATACAGTGCCCGCTTACCACTAATTTTTACTTAGATTTTCATTTCTGACTTTGGCTGAAAGAGAGACAAGAGGCGCGCTGAAACAATAAAGTTGACTATTCTCTTGTATTCTTATTACAACCGCATTTTTATAGCTACGCGAGTTTTTTTAAATCTAGTTTCTTGGAACTGGTAAGAAACCGAAGAAAAGTTTCTTGTCAAGGGTATCCAAGTCACCCTAATGCTTAAAATGTTATAATAGAAAGTTGAGTTCATGAGTGAATATAAATTTCTTTCCGGGACAATTTGTGTCGCACGCTTGAGAAATTCATCGCTCAAAAATGCCAGAGATTTCCTGCTCGCTGAAACGCTCGTTTCATTTTTACTTCGAGTATCTGAAGCACAAAGTAACTGAAGAATTACAGTATTTTTGTAAAGCCGTCACACTACTTCCTTGAAAATAATTATTGAAAATCTCCCCCCTTCAGCAGGTGGGTGAAATTTAAATATAAGAGTTGGGCCACGCAGCTCATAGGTTGTACGAATTAGTCCCCTCAACCCATCAGAGACGCTGCAGTCCGCCATGTTGGAAGTAGCGGAGCGCTCGTCAGATATTCTTGTTTCATAACCTCCAACATGAACATTTTGGCTCGTCCAGTACATTACCACCCAGGATCTGTTCTCCTACTGCAGGGGAACGATTCGTTATGAGTCAAAGTTCGCAGAGACTTCAATAATTGTTGCATTGAGTCGTTGTAATTCATTTTTGTACGTACCTTCAGGGGTTAGGCAGGATTCCCGCTCTATTCCCGTTCCCGTTTACGAAAACAGCTTCAGGCAGAAACAGCAGAGTCCATTGATGGGCACACCGACGGCGTTGCGGCTCGCTCTGCCCAGTCCGGCAGTCGTATTCGACTTCAACGTGCAGCAAAGCCCTCCGACCCAACGGTGAGTCACCGAACCAGCCGCGGGCTTTACCCGAAGCGGTCGTGCATCCAGGCACTCCCGATGACGTATGGGTCTCAGTACTCGACGGGAACTTGAGAATGTGAAAATTAAAACGTGAGTTCAAGGAATAATAGAAATTCAACCCAATGTGACCATTGTTGTTTCAAAGAGTGCGATGTCAGTTTCTTGGTATGACCCCTCGTGGGACCGCTTGTATGGAGTACGGCTGCAATGAAGCTGTGACACTATGTTTTGGCGAACGCAATATCTTTTGTGTACATTAACTAAAAAATTGTAGCACTCTCTACTCACTGTAAAAATTTATTTCTTCAATTCATAGCCTTCATACAGCCGTCCTTGGCATTGCTGTCACAAATGCAGCAAACTGGTTGTAACCGTGATTGCTCAAACATAAATTACTTATTTACCGTAAGAAATCCCTTCTGGTATTTCATCATTAGGAAGCTCCTTGAGATGGAGCTTCAAAGAACATGCAGAATGAGAACGATAAGTTTCTTATCAACATTTTCAAGAAACTTTTACACTGTCAGGTGCCCAAGATAACTGAACGCTGCACGTTCATTGCTGTGAAATATTTCCCCATGCGGCCTCATTTTCATTTTTTGTTTAGAGCGATGGAGCGTCAGCGAATGAACCGCACCACACAGATATTGAAGTTGCATTTCGATTATAGAGAGATCTTTCCGACTTCAAGTTGTACAAACGCCTTTGCCGTCACGTACGAGCAAGCTTGATGCCGAGATGGAGATAACGAAGGCAAAACAAAAACTATTCTTGACCATTAGTAGCCAGAGAGAAAGGAATATTGTTAAAACAATAATTTGTGTTGCAGCTCCCTATCCCAAATTCGTCAGACTGTTAGCATCTGTTGTTCAAGCTGGGATGTCGCTGGGAACACTACGACGGAGTTGGTCAAAATTCGCGGTGCAAGATTACGCTTTCTCATGAGGCCACACCATTTCTCAGACTATAGTCGTCAGTGATCGAAGCACACTAAGCTCAACTTCATCATCCACAGACTAGGCCGTCCCAGGTGTGTAGGTAAATGGAGGACCGCGTAGCACTGCTACACACTTCGCTTGCACGCACGCATGCTCCGCTTCTGAAGCTGAATTTTAGCGTCGCACTACTCCAGGGCCCCCAGGCAAGGAAGAAAGACAAGGCTTCCTACTTAACTAAGCCATTGGTGCTTAAAGACAAGGCTTCCTACTTAACTAACCTATTGGTGCTTAAAGACAAGGCTCCTTACTTAACTAAGCTATTGGTGCTTAAAGACGAGGCTTCCTACTTAACTTACCTATTGGTGCTTCAAGACATGGCTTCCTTCTTAACTAAGCTATTGTGCTTGGTGTCATATTACCGGGGAACTTTGTGCTTATAATACCGAATCAGGAGGAAAGCAATACTTGGATAGTAGTGGGAAAAGATGTTCTTTTAATCATACAGCGTTTTTGCGTATGTATTCTTTTGTGATGGCTTGGTGAATTATACTCGTATAATTCAAATGAAATCAAAATAGTATAATTTTCGATCTAGGCAACTACTTAGATTTAGGACTTTTTAAGTTTATGCTTCTTGATACGTGGAAGGGACAGCTTTTTTTCGGCAGACTGACAATAGTTTTCCTTCACAGTTGTTTCTAACCCGTATACGCATTTAACATCCGCCTTCAAAGAAAATCAAATAAATTTATAGAGCAATTAACTCCATGCAGTAACGAGCTAAGGTGAACTGTAAGGGAATGAGTNGAATACTTCAGTTTAGCTCGATAGCTGAACATATGCAGAACTCGAGTAAATTTCACATACACTATCGATGCAAATGTTACAAAACTGTCATTTAGGTTTATCAAGCAGAAGGCATTATTTTCAGGGAGCATCTCAACGGAATGGCAGCTTCGCTACACGTAAATTTTAGATTTACGAAAGTTATATTACCTGATATCTCGCAATCAGCCTGCATTGTTTCATTTCTGTACGAGTAGAAATGCATCACGGAGGTATCTTCTCGCGAGAAAGATTTAATAAAATCACGTGAAACGGCTCCTTGACGGAGCCATGATGGATGTAGTAATTTAGACGTCGTGTCGCTTGCTTGGTTGCGTTGGCTGTGATTCTCAGCGAGATTTACGAGGGGACTGATAGCAGACCTCGCCCTCATATTTCGTGCATTAGCCAACAGAAGCACAGGACGTCGTGTCGAGGGTCTCTCTTGTGCTGCGTGATTTGTGTCCCACGCTGGGCCCAATATGAAGGAAGGCCTCAGCAGCTCACCACCATCCGTGAGTAAGGTCGTTTGCGATGAGTGATATGTGGTGAGTGCGGCGGCCAGTCAATTAAAGTCCTTGAAGTTGACGCCACTCTCGGCAGTTGTGCAGTTGTTGGGGTTAGTGTTCGCGCTATTCGCACGTCAAATGAACACGTAGGAATTGTTGAGGATTGGTGTAGTGCTGAATGCCAGGGTAATAAGTCTTCGCCCACTTGGTGGTGTGCTAACACAAAACTACGTGTTAAATTTTGAAGAAATTACATCACGCTTTGTTCAACGTTGCCTGCTCTATAGTTCGGTTGTTGTTAAGTTGTTAAGTTCCATAGCAAGGTTAAGTTTGAATTCGGAAACACTTGTGTTTTGAAGTTAGACATACTTCCTTCATGTTTGCTCTCTCTCTTTACTAAGTTTATTAGTTTTAGCTATTTCAATAATTCAAATAAGAGGATTTTCTTTTAGCGCGAGTAAAATACGAGTGTTGACGACGCTCGAGAATATTTTCGAACTAAAATCCTTCGTGTGGTCAGGTTGCATTTTCCGAAGATTACGCGCAGCGCTTCGCAAATTATGCTCAAGTTTTATCCTATCAGCAATCAACCAATAAAAAGCTTGAAGCGAAGAGAAGCGAAAAATTAAAAAGATGTGGCGCAACTTCAGGGTGGTGAGGCAGTTGGAGAGCAATTAGTGCGCTGTCAAAGCTTCAAGTCGGGCAGTCCCAGTTCATACATCAAAGCCCATGAACTTTCTGAGGCGCGATTTAGGTAATTGAAAATTCTGTGAGGACGAGTTTGATTTACGGTAATTGTTTACTCAGAGGCAACATTTCTGGGGGGAGTTCCTCAGATGTGAGGGCAGACGGACGGAAGCTTGGATGGGGGGGGGGCAGCTGATTAGGTCCCTGCCCCTCCTGGGGAATGTGCACGATGCCACGTTAGGGCCTAAGACAATTTACTTTGATGTTGGTTAAAGCTTTGAACTTAAGACAATAGACTTCGATCTTAGTAAAGGCTAGGAGCTACCTAACTAGGTGGAAATCTTTGGATCCTACACTAATGGATAAGACAAGTCTTTGCAACGCGCTACAGCGCGTCTAGTCAACAGCGATGGCGTCCGTCCGGGCACCTAAACTTGGGAGCTGTGATGCGAGGGCAGCTCTGGTGAGGAGCTTATTGCCTTCTTGCTCGAATGCTGCATGCAAAGACTCATGTAGGGGTTACCTTTACCTTGTAATTGATTTTTTAAAGGTAACTCAGGTTCTTCGCTTTCGTAAATTCACAGTTTCTTTATTCTGCAGAGAAGGATTTTCGTTCTTGGTAAGCATTCCATGTACTCTTTTCCAATTTGTTCATATTATTTTGCGGCTAATTTTTCTCTTTAATGAATTCACGTTACTAACGTGTCATGGTACCCCGAGTTTCAGAAATTTAAAATTATTCACTTCCAATGTTTTTCCTTTATCAGTTTGATGAAGTCTTTTCATGACCTTCACGAGGGCTTGAAATAAACGTTCCTCACGTTTTGACGTTGTTCACAACTGATGACGTTGATTGGTTGAATTATTCCGGTTGAGCGCTTCAGGACGAGACAATTCCTCTGAAGCTCTTTTGCGTGATCGCCCATAAATTTTTGCAATCGGATAGCGAGCGCTGAATGCCTGCGCAGCGCTGAGGGCACAGCTGCTCACGCGCCACGCTCTTTTCGCCGAATTCAGTTTGAGAATCCAACTCCTGAAACCAAAGCCTGCTGTCATTAGGAAAAAACAATGCCGCTGAAGATCTTTTAAAGAGATTGGTTTTAAAACAAAATTTGTGCACTCATTAACGTGCAAAATAGCCGCGTAACGCAGGCGGGCAAGCCGTAGGTTTTGGACGCCAAAACCGATCGGAGTCGCTCTCGCAATGACCGCGGCTGCCCGTAAGCCGATGGGCGGATTACTGGAGCTGTAAAACGGTTCTCCTCGAAAACTTTTGAAATAATAATAAAGTTTTGCTTCCAATGCTCTATAATCTTGCGATCAAGCACGAGCCCTGCGACTGATGTCACATTCAGCTGCCAAGGGCAATGCTTTCAAAATCTCACGTACGAAGTCTGGTGTTGTGCGAGGCGTATTCTAATTTGTCGGGACAATAGAACTCACATTTGAATTCAGGAATTAACTCCCATTTTTCTGCGAAATACAAAGTAAAAACAGCAAAATCTGTGAATTTTGATTGATACTAGACCACCCAAAACCAGTTGGGTCAATTTTAAAGTCTCGTTCAAGCCTTTAATGATTTTTTTCTATTTCCTAATAAATATGGAAAGGCAATGGCAATAATTCATTCATTCTAGTCTCAAAGAACTGTAACCATGATACGATGGGTAAGCCCTTATTTAAATACTGAGAGATGGTTTTTGAATTTCTTCCCTATGTTATTACTGAAGAGCGCTCACGGCTTCCAGCAAGTTTTAGTATTATACAAGGTGTCTCAAAAAAACCTTAACCAATTTCAAATAACTATAACTCAAAAACTATTGAAGTTACAGAAATTTAGAAAATTGCACATTGTTCATCAAGTATTCAACATCTGTGAGGGGAAATTTAAGGAAAATAGATTTGAGCGTATTTTTCCAGGATTATTTTTAGAAACTAACACCGAAAACCTGTTTGAGCAAGCTATTTTAAATACTAATTTCACTGTTACACTGCGCACTCATAGATTATTTTTGTTGTATCATAGACACGATTTCGTATTATATTACTACTACAGTGTCAAGCTGGTATTGTTATGCTTTTTATCCTTCAATGAGCCCTCAAGATGTAACTCATAAAAGAACAAAGAACATTCATCGTTGGGAAGTATTTGGAGACTAAAAGTTTTTAACAGGTGCGTGACTCATTTCAAGAGCGCTTCCCTGAAAGACCTCCATCAAAG
>VOMN01090773.1:0-11017 GCA_014899125.1 Orchestia grillus | reverse complement strand
CAATCAAAGATGGCCGCTTCTTGTTATCATAGGTTAATATACTTCGTGATAATTGTCACGTGTCAGTTAAATCTGTATAAAATTGAACTTTTAAATTCGATAAGCAAGTAAACATACCAAGTATAAAAAAATCGGTTTCTGCTACAAAATATGAGTCTGCATCGGCAAAATTTTTTGGAACCGGCATACCACTAAATTGGACTTGACTCAAAAATATTCCTAGACCATCTTAGGACTCCTGGCGGTGGGCGATCATCGGCTCATTGTTGTGGCAACCCGCTGGTTCCTGGCGTGCTGGCGGTGCGAGTCTTACTCCTGGTTGCGGTCGCGCTATTCTTGTTTTGGACGGATGTTCCTGGCGTGTTTGGATTGCGAGTCTTACTCCTGGTATTTGGTTGCTCTGATAGCCGGGATCTCGTCAATTTGATGCCCTCACAGCCTCGCTGGTGCGCCGTTTCAATGGCTTCTCATTTTCGGAAGGCTCACAAAAGTTGAGGTACTGCGAAAATAGCATCATTTTAAAGGACTCCATGTGTCACTTTAGTGCCGGGGATCACGGCAACATCTGCTCGTAAAATGACACTTTAGCGGTCGTCAAAGTGAAACGTGGCGGGGAATTGATGTTCTTAGTCGTCTATATATCGCCAGTTTATCTCACGCTTGTCACAGTTGGTTCATTGAAAATGTAACGTGAGAATAAAAGATGAAGACTTTAGCATGCGACGTCAATGTCAAATTCTAATAATTTCAATAATTCAAAACCCCGTCTTTTTCTTGGGTACCAAATGCGCCCAAGTAATTTTCATGGCCTGTTAGTCGAGCTCTTTGAATCACCCATTCAAAGGTCCGACCTTTAGCTGCTGAATGAGCAAGCAAGATTAATTTCCGGCTCGAGTTGTGCTCTGAGGCCCGTGCTCAATCTACCTTGCTGCGTAGCGCATGTGTTCTGTCCGAGTGATGACGTGCTCAGCTTATTAAAAAAGCGTTGGTTACGAGGATGTCCTCCACCGAGGGGCATCATATCACCTCATGCTGATAAAAAGAATAATTTCCTTTAAAGGATTCCATTCGAGGAGCTTTACTGACGTGTGCTTTGAAACATTCTTTGATTCCCCCAGGGGGCGTGCGATGGGCAATAGGATTAAGTTAGCTAGGTTTGTCTATCATATGTGCTATGGGGGAATGGTGTCCCCAGGAGTGCACTGTTAGGCTCTATCATCTACAGCTAGGCCTTCGGGATTTCTATCTTTCGTGTGCACTTTGCTTCTTTTTATTTTCATGCCTTTATCGCTGATTATTCTTTATCCTTTCTTCCTCTTCTTTCTAAACTTGCTGTTTCAATGAGCAGGAAATCTTGTGTGGGAACACACCTGTGCTTAGATTCCACGTTTTCGTAAGTCCATACTAAATGGTCCCTTCTTTTCGCTCGCTTGGGCTCACATTCCATGTAGGTAAGAAACTTTAAACTAATTGAAAGAAAATAAAATAAAAAAGTGCTGCGTGAGGGTAAGTAGGATTTCCATGATCACCTCTGTAAGAATGCATGTGTTGCTAATTTTGTCGAGACATCTTAGTTACTTGGCGTCCTTTAGAAGCTAAACTAACACGTTACTCTGCAAATAATTTTTTTCTCTCTCTCTTTCCCTATCGGCGGATGTCGGCGCCTTCTTCTCTACTTTGTCTTGCGCTTGCTGCTGCAGTGCGCGTCGACTTTCACGAGGGCCTCCCGTGCTGCATTTGCCTGCACTGTCAGCTCTACCTACGGCTGCTTGGTGGGCCAACTGCCGCCATAGAACGTTTACGGTGCTCTGTTCAATTGTTTCTTGATCATTATTAGGCTAGAAGTATGGAAGTAGACTGGCCATAAAATTGAAAATTCGCGGAGAAAATCTTCAAGTCAAGAACCTGAACACTGTCCGGTAGTTAATGTGACGAGATGATTTCCGAGCGAAGGAAAGTGGGAGGTGAAGAGCAAGGGTGAGGGAAGAATGAGAAGAATGACTGAGGGTATTATTAAACTGAACTGTGAGCGAGCGAAGAAGAAAGAGTTGGGAAAAGAGAGACAATTATCTAGAGAGAGGAGGGTCGAGAGTGAGGGAAGGAAGAGAGTGTGGGCGCTGGACGATGAGAGAGGGAGAGAGAGCGCTGTGTTATTAGAGGGGAGGCGCCGAGGGTCCAGACTAGAGCTGTTCCAACATCAGGCCTGCTGGAGAGTCCTCAGCTCAGTTGTGTGGTGTTCATCGTACCGCGTGGTCCGCTCACTCGTGCCCACTGCCTCTGGCCTTCTCCATATCGCAGCTTTGCTCCTACTCCACATTTGTTCTTCTATTGCTTCCATGACCCCATATTCGGATGAGTGTGTCAGTTTTTCTCTTTTTAAAAGCTTTGTTTCTAGATTACCGGCAGTCTCGTGGTTATCGCAGAGGCTCCCTGAATATTTGATCGTGATTTGGATCAGTGTTGTGTGTTGCACGGACTTCAAAAGGGGTGTGCCGGGGCAATTTTTCCTACGGCCTCGGCTATAATTTTTCATTTTAAATGAAACCTGCGATCTAGCCATTTTGGAAGACATGCCATTTTTTTGTGCCATGTGAATATTTTCTCGAGATTAGCTCTACTGCTCATGTTTCTATACCCGTTCTCTCGTAATTTTTCCAGTAGCTAGGAGTGCTCTAGAGTCGTCTGTATTTTTGTGTAGTAGCCTTACGGAGCATGAAGATCTCTCTGCTGTCCCACGCTGGGTTCTCTGGATAAGGTAGGTGTTTGCTCTCGTGTTTCTGGATGCGAATGACTCGTTTTTGTGACCTGTGTTTGGTGTGACCTGCCGTCCTTAGCTCTATTGATCAGCTGGCAGAGCTGTCACCACAGCTCTATTTGCTTCAGCATATCGAGCACAGGCACCACTTCCACCTCACATCAACGCAAATGACGCGTTTTAACCTCTTCCCAACATTTTGTGCAGCCCTAAAAGTGTTTTCCTAGTAGGCTTAGTCGTTCAATTTTGCGTTAGCTGCTCGAGTTGGCTGCTCAATGCCAATTTAGATTTAAGTGGCCGGCTTAATTTGCTCATAATAAATGCCCACGCCTCATGTGCGTGGCTGGCTTACCTTTAATGAGCTTCAACTGGAAAAGTAGTCCCGATTTTTGGGCTCATTTATTCCTGATTGGATTTCTTCTGCCCGGAATTTGTGAATGCGGCCCTCGACTGACATGCAGAGCTCTTGATTTATAATCGTTTGACGAAGTTGCGGGAGCCTAAATTCCTATTGTAAGAAATGTTCTGGCTACTGCTGTAGAATTTTTTTGATAAATTTACTGCGAGCGTATCTCCTTTGCTGCTGATTCAGGCATTCGTTTCCTCTTTTCATTTACAGTAATCAGTGCCCGTAAGACGTTTTAATGATTAATGTAATAAAATTTGTTTCATATTTTCCATGATCATTTCTTGTAACACACGACGTCGTAATTTACAGTAACATACTCCCATCTCGATTATCATAGATAGGAAAACAACTTTCTTGTATGATCATGAATTCATATCATTTGTTGTTCGGAATAACATATTGTTCGAAATGTATTTCAAACAAGGTTGTTTTCCTATGTATGATAATCGAGACGGGAGTATGTTACTGTAAATTACGACGTCGTGTCAGGTTTGTTTATTTGAAAGAATGCTCGCTTCTGTGTTTTTTTTTAGTATCTAGGACTTCATTATGGGATAATGAGTATGAAATGAGTATATGACGGTATGGCCTGCAGTGCGTCGGTGGCCCCCTCGTCTTATGTGAGGGCGAGCGTGTAGTATTTTTGTGTCCAAAGCGTGAGGGCGAGCGTGTAGAATACTAGCTGGTCGCTGGTATTCTGAGATAATGCATTTGTTTTGCCAATGCTTCCATGACCCCCCATTGGGGTCAGGGTGTCAGTTTTTCCCCTTTACGCTTTGGTTTGCCTTGCCCATTTACTACCGTGAGACGATGGATGATGAAATCGTTGATATCATGTGCAATATTTGAAGAAATGATTTCTAGATAAACCGTCCTGAAGTGTGTATAAATTCGGTATAAGCTTGTACATGCATCACTTCGCAGTTACACGTGTTATATCCCTTTTCCAGGAAAGTGTGATAATTTTACGGTGCGTAGCTGCTAATAGTTATTTATATTATTTCATCATTGTTCTATTGAGGCATTGTTATTGTTTTACATTATTCACATCACTAAAAGTTTATTCTAGGTTACTCCTCAAAAGGCATAGGATGGGCAATAGGGCAATAGGGGATGGGTTAGTTAAGTTTATCGATCGTATGCTACAAGGGCTTTTGTCCCAAGGGGGTACTATTAGGTTCCTTGGCTGTCAAAAGGCCTTCGGCACTTTTATCTTTCATGCCTACTTTGTTTTTTTTTATTTTCATGTTTTCTTCGCTGATTGTTCCTAACGATTTTTTCGTTTCTTCTTAATTTGCTGTTCCTGTGTGCAGGGAATCATGTGTGGGAGGGAACACGCGTGTGCATAGATTCAACGTTCCATGAGTCCATGTTAAATGGCCCCCTTTCGTCCTCTTGAAATCGCCTTTGAAGTGGCTAAGGAGCCTTAAAAAAATTAACTGATAATAATCATAATGTTGATAACAGTTATCCTGGGCCATCGTTTAGCGTAAAACAATTCTAGATACTCCGTGCCCTGCGTATGAGCGCATGCAAGAAATTTGGTGGGTTGTGATGCTTTGAAGCCTTAATTTTATACATTTTTATATCTCTTAATTGCAAGTGCGGTCTCACTCATAATGTGAGTTCATTTCGTCTCGTGTTCTTTATACTTTCGTGAGTCGGTTCTTTATAAAATACGATCAAGGATATTCAATTTGAGAATAAATAACTGTTATGAAGTAAAATAACAGATATGACGAAAAAATAAAAGTATAAACTGATACCGTAATGGAGTGAAAAATTTCTTAAATATGGAGTAAATGAGAGGAATGTATATCTCTATAGTCTATACGGTCAGAATAGCAGCTCAAAAGTATGGTAGGACAACGAGGAAGTCGTCATTTCTAAGGAGTAGACTCCAATAAGTAAATAAATATTTACCATGTCGTTCAAATATTCATTTGTAGGAAACGTGTAAAAATAATTCCGTAACAAATTCTTTATTTCACCCAAAAGGAATAGATATGTGATAGATAAAAAATAATGATGAAGCAGAATAACTAAGAAAAAATGGAATTGTAAAAGCAGAGGTCGAGGGACCCAATTGCCGGTGTACGCGAGCCGACTGGTGGTGGGTAGCCCCCAGCGCAGGCCACCTATTGCATTAGGAGCAGTTCTCGGCCGCTGGACATCATGCTAACCAGATTGGGCTACAGACTCGTAGCCTGACAAACACAAGGCCACCGAGATAATCTACTCAGCCACTCGCGACCTCCTCCGAACTTGGTCTTTGTCAGGCACTACTAGCTCAGTCCTTGAGCTTTCAAGGCTAATGCGAGTCATATTTTTGGAGGAGATTAGAACAAGGGCTGCGAAGTTCATGTACACTTGTATTCGCCTCTCTATTATCGAATGCGGGTTGATTGAGACTGCAGTAACGTAGTGGCATCGTTGAGCTGCCTAAGAGTCCGCTCGATTTCACACCTCGGAGTGAGTTTGCTCGGTCCGTGGTCTGAACTCCGATGTATTTATCAGCTGGACTCATTCGACTCCGTCGATGCAGTTAGACACTCCTGAGATTTTGTTGTCATCTGTGTAATTTTCATGTTGACTTCTGAATTCTATTGTAAAAGTCGGCACCCATGCTTTTGCGGCCTATATTCTAATTTTTCTTCAAATTTCGTGTTCTTGTGCTGGTAACATGAGGCTGAGCTGTCGTAGTTATTGATAATACCTGACTGCCTGAGGGACATAATGCAATATCCTTCCTGTCAAAAGTAATCCCGTCAAATTATATAGAGGCTCCGCAGATAAAAGCCCTGCTTTCCTTTTTCTTGTTCAGGATTCTCTGCCAGTTACAACATTCCCATTCGCTTAGTAAAGTCCCGCTGCAGAACGACCCGGGGGTTGACTCTATTGTGAATGCATAAATTTTTATCCACGTTTGGTTTCTCTCCTTTCAATCAGCGAGATTCTTGCTTGACTTCTCGTCTTTCCGACGAGGTTTCGTGAAACACGAAACCGGCATGCCGGATTTCGCCGAGTATTGAGGGCTTTTGTTCTTTTTACCGTTGAAGTTTTATTTGCTGAAGACCTGACAGTGGTGAGCATCTGGTGTAAATTTGCAAAGGGGTTTTGGAGCTGACGACGCTCCAAGCGGAATTTTATTAGTTAATTCTTCGGCGCAGTTTTGAGCACGCTATTGGCTTTGTGTTCGGACTCCCTTGTGCCATTTGAACAGTGCGACTTGATCCCGGGGACAAAAGCCGACAAAATCAGCTTCCGCTTAGCTGAAATCTGTTTAAAATATAATATTTGTTATACACACTACAAATTATACACGACGCTCACACTGCATGAATAACTACAAGAGCTAAGCTGTAACGGCTAACAAAATAACCTACTTCTCTGAACGTATTTGTTACAGCGCGGGTAAGTATCAGATCTACGGTAAACGGTCATCACAGAATAAAGCTTCACAGTATTGTGCATTTATGAGGAACTTCATTGTGTGCTAAATCTACCACGCCATGCAGGTAAGGGGTCTTTGCCGTTCACGTTCATCATTTATGCACGTAGGAAATTCAGCCAGCTTATCTCCCCCAAAACATGACTCCATCTGAATATTCTCGATGAACCTGATACCTTTACCACACTCGTTCGATAACGAGGGAGCAACCACAGCAGTGCTGCACGATTGCCAGCCGTAGAATGACACGTAACCTTAAAAGTGCGGGGATTGGAGAAATTGCTCGAAACGACGCGGGATTTGCGTACCGTCGAAGCAGAAGGGCCACTTCACTCAAACCTAAAGCATCCAGCGTTCCTCGGGTGAAACGAAAGTTATTGTACGTAGTGTAGTCTTCAATTCTTTTGGTTTCGTTTAAATCTAGGGTGAAGTGCATTGAATACGAATGGCTATCTATGTACGTAATGTTCCGTTCATTTAGGAAAAAAAGTTATTTTAGGTTAAATTCGTGGACTTATTTCCGTGTGTCCATAATACACGGCTGGAGCTTCTACATGTGTCGTTTTGTGGTTCGCTGTAGCCTGGAACTGGACCTTCCAACGACTCGATGGGTACTGTGGAGGGGCACGGCAGGAAGAAGACCTGCCTGCGCTTCCGTCGCGACGGCGGCCGATATCGCATCCGTGCTGCGGGAGCGACGACAGCTATCGACAGGGCCTCATGCCTCCCCCGCTTATTATATGATAGATGGTCACTCTGAATTTTTCTATAGTGCAATTTCAGTCCAATGGAAAAATCTTGCTAGCTTACAAATTTGGCTTTTTCTTCTGGCTACTGTGTTCGTGTGAGTGTTTAGTTTAAGACTGAGAGGTTTTAGTCAAATGATAAAAACAAAGCTTTATTACGTTTACTGTTTTATGTTTGGACGACAAGATGTAAAAGGTGTAAAATATCCCTTAAACTCACTCTGTCTGTCTAGAAGTCTTGTCTGCGTCGACATTTTGAATTTCCTTGTGACTTTATACACAATTGGCTCGAATTATGAAAATAATTTCACCGATTTCGGCTGGACTCTAGGTGAGTAGTCTATTAACACCGTTGCGGATGATTTCAGCCAAAGGTGCTACAACAGCTGTTCTCACCCCCAGCTTTGCAGCTAGATTAATTTAGATTATTTCAAATATTTAATTATTTTTCTAAATAAATAAAAAATAACGGCTTCTTTTCGCTTGATCGAAAAGAAGCCGTGATTGCAGAAGCCCGCAGCAAATCGTGATGAGACGTTGGTGCGGCGGGGATGCCGCAGTGTGCCTAGCAGGCTCGATGATGAGGGAATTTGTTTGACCTTCTATGTACTGAAGGGATGACGTGCTACAGGTGACTTGTATCGCTGGTTTCCGAGCCCTCTTTTGAATGTGCGTGTAGTTAGCTTGGCAGAGTTAGTGAAGTGCTCACTTGATGCGTTGCGTATGAGGAAAATTAGAGGCTCTAATTCAATTACATGTGATAAAGAGCGTGCTGTAATTTGTGTAAGAGGTCTTAATGTTAACCAAAAATTCATTTCGTAATATAGTGGTAACGCAAACGACGACACACTTTCATTTTTATTATCTTTTATTTTAAGCGGTAGCTTTTAAGAATTATTTAGCTTGCATGTGGTTTTATAGGGTTTTATAATTCCAGAGATCATTCTGCTATCATATGATATTGGTAAATGCTTGTTCTTCCTGTAAGTCTGGCTCAGTGATTACCTTTACAACACTTGGATATTTTTACACCCAGTCGATCGTTATTTGAATGCCTAGGTCTATTCATCGCTTTAAAATTTCGCTCCTTAGTGTTCATTGCGAATCGGAAAAGTGTAAGAATCATTCGGCTGCAAATCCTGCGGGTGAGCCTGAGAGCAGCCCCTAAAATTGTAAAGCGTGCTCATTTTTCTGCCCTTACTTGCCTGTAAAGAGTCCAATTTACTGGCGCTGCTTCAGGGACTCACGGCCTAATTGTGTTATTTTTCTTGGGTGAGCTGCGCCATATTGCCTGAGCCACATGCGCCGCGCTCTGCTATTTCAGGCTAAATGAAGCTTTGCCGACTTGGCGACCGGCGCTGTGCAGCGATCGTGCGGCGCTGTGCAGTGATCGTGCGGCGCTGTGCAGCGATCGTGCGGCACTGTGCAGCGATCGTGCGGCGCTTGTGCAACGGTGGAGGGCAAGGGGAAGTTTGAGTGCTCATGCCTAAAGTAGAGGCATACCTTGGTATATTCTCTGAAGATCATGAGGGTAGCAGATGTGGGCAAATCCGATCTGGAGGACGAGTTTTTAGCTCCTTTCGGTGATTTCTGCGACATCCGCCACAATGCACGAACAAGAAGGTGCTGCTTTAGCAGTATAATGGCGACCTTATTTCCTTATTTCAGTCGGACTTAAATCCTGGGACTGCTGCTCTATACACTCTGCATCTCAAGGCACCCTAATACAACACATACACAGCGAATGTATTAAAGTAGACAGGCCTAATTTGCGCTTGTCCGGACATGTGCGAGTGTTAATTGTGCGACACTGCGCCACTTCGATGGACGCCAAGAACGAGGTTTTCTCATCTTTTTCGTTTGCAACGCTCAACAATGATGTGATATCAGGCTGGTGACAAGGAGTTCGTGTCACTTATTTCACTTGCACTCCGCAAAAAGCCGGCGCTAGACTTTCTCGGCACACAGTTGCTTCGTTTCTTAGGAGCTTTAGCATTTCTTGTCGGGTTCCTTGACAGTTCACGAGAGGGTCAGGAAATGGAATCAGAAACCTTTTTCGGGCGATATCACAAGAAAAAGTTTCGGGATGCTCATTCTTGCGTACCCTTTAGACTTTTTTGTATGTGAAGATAAATCGAGGTATGGTAGGGTTCACTTAGTACACATAGATGTGAAGTATCATTTTACTGGTGTGTGCACTTTTAATTATTTAGATTTCTGTGGTATGTCGACTTTATGTTCCCGTGCACTGCAGGCGATGTTTCATTTGCTTGGGTTGTAATTTTGTGCTGAGGAAATATTTAATGAGAGATAGAGTTATGCAATGTGGATAGTTCGAAATAAGCTTTGCGTAGTTGAACAAATGTTCTGGGAAAGAACTGATTTAATAGCACTGAGAGATCGTTATGTAATGCATGCTCATGCAAATTTCTCCAACTTTGCTTCCTCTGCCTCAATGCTTTTGTCTTCGTATCTAACAATTGTGACGACAGATCCGTCAGAGTTGTCTTTTTTGATGTACATTTTGCAATGAGAAATATTTTTCAGGAGAGACAGTAAAACGCAACTGTTCTAATGCTCGTGTCCAGTATTTGTTAAATATGATAAATTAGAGTTGTAATTTAGGTGTGCATAAAAACATCTCTTGCTAATAACATCCCAAAGCTCGAAAAGTAAGCGACGTATCGTGCAGATGTGAAACGTTAACTTTAATATCACAGTTGCAATAGAGAACATCAGAACGCTCGCATACTCGTTTAGATATTTGACTTGCTTGTCGTCCTTCGCTGCTCGTGAAAGTGAAAACGATTATACGGAACATTAATGATACTGAAAGCTCATTCAATGCATATAATTAAATTTAACACTTCTCAGTATACATAGGTCAGTCACCGTACTTTTTGTTTCACATGAACTGATGTCAAAAGTTCAAATAAACCCATAACCGGAGAAGGAAGTGTTACGTTCGCCTGGTAGCAGACAGCTCTGTAACGCATGGGACAGTGTGCCCGCCCCCTAGTCAGGAGGTCCTGGGTTCGATGCTCCTGGGCAGAGTTTTCCTCCTGGGAACGAAAGGTTAAACACGACAGCCTAAAAAGGTGGTACACCAGTGGGGCCGGGGACGTAGTACCAGAGCTAGTTGCGAGGTTTTCAAGGTAGCTCGTTAAGAGGCCCCCTGCTGTATTGTGGTACCTGTTCCCCTGCCAGCAGTGTGGCGCTGCATCCTGCTGCCAGACTAAAAAAGAAAGAAACTTCATTCCTGCCAGAGTGGAGTACAGTACGTTGGCTTTTGAAGGCCTTATAATTAACGACAGGGTGCGTGAGTGCAGTGAAGAATATGGAGTTTAATTTTTCTTTTTCAAAGGGTAACACTGCGTGACCACGTGGAAACCAGCTTCTACCCAGGCCTAGCAGTCGAACTAGGGACCTCAACAGCCTACCACTAGGCTTTTACATTCGTTCTCATCAAATTTCCAGTTACTAGGAGTGCTTGCCTTTTCAAGACAAGGGCCGGGGCCCTGAGAGACTTTGAGCTCCGCTCTCCCTTCGTTCTAGAGGAGAACGTGATGTGCGCTGTGATGGTTACTCGTCCCTGAGGTGCTGCTCCCCCCCCTCCCCCGCGCTCTTCTACAGCCAGGCCCCTGTTGTGCGCCTCC
>VOMN01090772.1:0-20434 GCA_014899125.1 Orchestia grillus | reverse complement strand
CATTGAACCATAATCTCGTCACAAATGGAAAGGAAAATCTACATAAATTGAGTAAAATGAGTCTTTTGTTTCAAGACTAACCAGCATTTTGAGTATGGATGACACGTTTTTTAAGGCAGTTCATGAGAAACAATAACAAAAAACACTGTTTTTCTAAATGTTTCACAGTTGGAATCACAACGCTTCGAAGGATCAATGCTTATACGCATTGCTAACAAATCCTCTCTGGGCGAGTATGATCAACCCGCATCAAAAAATTGTGGATAAACCTCAAAAAAACACGAAACATGGGGAGGACCCGCGATGCCGGCCCTTGAACGAGAGGCAACCACGTGCGTCAGTTCCTGTCAAGGTTACGGGACACGTGACCTTCGCAACCACCCACCGCTGACTACAGCGGCCGCTTCCAGCCCTCGCTGCTCACTCCAACGTTCTCATCCTGCGGCCTTGTCATTGGCGGCTACTTAGAAAAAACTTACCGTTCGTCGATCGTGCCATATTCTCTCTCGAGATCGTAGTTCGCACAAAAACTCTCAACGGCACATCGTACCGTTAACGAGGACTGAGTGGTGATATAGATATTTGCGGTAGCAAGTGTATGCCTGCATATTTATGCGAAAAAAACTATGTAGCTGCATAATAAGTAGATTTCGTTGTCCGTGTAAGTTATTCTGCTACTGAAAATTTGTCAGTGTTATTTTATATTTATTGATCATCGACATGGCAGTTCTGGTAAATAAATCACCATTCCGTGCTGTGCTGTGGAGAGCTTACAGTTCGTTTGTGAATGCTATATTGAATAATTGTACGGATTAGAGCATGAAAATTTTAAATTTCAAGTAGAAGTAAAAGCAATCGTCTCAGTAATTCATATACTTCTCCGCCATTGAATAAAAAAATATCGATGCCTCAATCCACGACAGAACTGGAAGGCATCATGTTCTCTAATGTGTAGTGTATATGTAGCGCATTATGACATTGTGGGACATTAGATAGCATTACGGTACTCACAAAGACGAGGAAATTATAGATAAACGTATAAAGTGCACTGCTTAGCGATATAGCGAGACACTGTCGAGTAAAAGAATAAAGTAATTCCGGATTATAAAGGGTAAAGGGAACTTCACAGGATCAGTCAAAGTCCGAAGACAGTTTCGGAAGACACCCAAATATCAGCATGGAATGTTAACTTTGCTCGAAATTTTAGAGTCAGCATTGTACAGTACTGTCCCTTGACGTTCGACAAGAAACAGTACAGGCGCAATGTGAGTTACGGGCTCGCATGAAGTAAGCACAGTACAGGCACAATGTGAGTTACGGACGTACGTGAACTAAGGTACAGTAAAGACGCTATGTGAGTTTAACGAATAGCGAACACCAACGAACATATGCATGTGTAATACTTTCAGCTGAACTTTGCTTACGTTTTTACGCTATAATTACTCTTATCAAATGATTAGTTGTGCAAATGAAACAAGAAAAAGGAGGATTACATTTTCTCAGATAAAATCTATTTTGAACGCTACTTTACGTTGTAAATCATTTTTATATAACAACGAATAATTTTGAACCCATTATCGAATTATTAATGAACGTTTGTAATTAATGAAGAAGCCTTCGTACCGTTATCTCTCCTTAATAAGAGAAGGGACTTGACCATAACTATTTTATAATTATTTTCTGGTAGAGTCTCAAATACAAGAATACTAACACAGAATTGAACCACTCCCCTTTCTTCAAATTTGGGAAGAGTAGATCTGTGCTTGACGGTGTCACTGCTTTCGAGAAACGAGTCGAGCTAGTGAAGGAAGACTAGGGCTCGGGATGGGGGCCTTACTACCCTAGTTCTTCTGAGGCGTTAAATAACCTTGGAATTTCGAAGCAGCTAACACTGTAACCCATTGCACCTAGAACTAGGGATTTCATCATGATGAATTTTTATTCCTTCGCAAGATTCCAAAATTCAATTCACGACTGATTGTTTCTACACTAGCCGAGAGGGCTTAGAATGGAATACCTTGAGGGTGTATAATTTACTTCTTTCAGCAACATCTTTCGAGCAGTTAATGTAAATTGACAATGTCTTAATTTTAAAAAATTCTCTCATTAGAAACACGTTGTTTCAGTGTCACAATCTCACACGCGTTCATTTATCAAAAATTACTTCTTCTTAATAAGGGTCAACTTTCTCTTTAAAGTTTATGTAGTAGGGCATATTATTTTTTGTCCTTCTCCGTCATTATCTTTGTTCAGATATATCATAGGTGTTCAATATTGCATATCTATTGATCAGAAAAAGATACTAGTTCATATATCAAAGCACAGTCGAATTTCATATATCAAAAACGCTTTTTTATGTTCTATTTTCTGTCCTTATGACAGAAACAACAAAGTTACAAAAAACGAATTGAAGTAAATATTTTAGAAGTACTTTTATGATATTCAAAAAATAGATTGGAAGTCTTGCCTTCATTTTTTGCTTCGTTTATTTGTCACGCTATGAAAACTTGATTATTCCACTCCATGCTCCCACATCAAACCCTCCTTTCCACAGTCCCACATCAACAAGTCCCTGCCAAGTAAGCTTGTGTCTCCAGCGACGGAATGTTCCAACATCTCAAAGACATTTATTCAGAACAAGTTTGTCGGTCAGATCAGCTTCGGGAGCCTGAAAAATTTAATCATTATTTTTGTGTGCCGTTTAAGGCATAATAAAACGACACTGGCGAAGAAACAAAGAAAATTACCAGCCAATAACACGCAGCTTCTTTCGAGGTTTGTGGCTCAGGCTGCAAACCCTGAGACGTCGACCCGGATCTTCGGCGCAATGGAGGAGGTGCTCCTCGGGACTGCGAGATTTAACGAGTGTATTGCTGCTTTATTTTATGGCTACAAAATTGCATACGCTTGTATTTTCTTTTAAGAAAATGCGTTTCAATTTACGAGCGTTAAAACGCTGTAGTTGAGGCAGCTCTTTTTGCACGAAATTACTAATTTCGCGGGTTATCGCCTCAATTTCCCCGTGAAACGCTGCTTCGTTGCTCGGGTACGGGCGTTAGTAAGAGAATAATAAACTATTCGTAGCAGAGTATTCAGTTGGCTGCACGAAATGCTAGACATGAAAATTAAATCAATGAAGAACATGCTGATATGTCAAGATTTTTTCTACCGTAAACACTTTACATTTACCTTAATTTATTGATAGATACGCTAGAGAAATGGAAGAAATTCTTTTTTCCCTATTTTTGCATTTAAATCATATTTGAAGTTAACTGTTACCGTGCATTACCTCTGATCAGTGGTGTAAGCAAACATGGCTTGTCAATGAACGGAGACAAATCATCGTATTGAGAGGGTAGATCATAGAGACTTTGTCCCTATTCGTTCATTGAACAACCATGCGAATGCCAGCCTTATAGTTTGTTTTAGTTGCATTATTTAAACGAATATTTCACTGATCTACTCTAAGCTGGTAATTGCTTTCAACATTATTGATCTAAAAAAAAAAAATAACATTTGAATTATTCGCGTTTATTCTTTATTTTCATAAATGAGTAGAAAACTAACTACTGCTTTTAAATACCCTTACTTCTATAGCCTATATGGCTGACATTGTAATTCTCTTTCAAGTAAATAGCGCTTGTGAGACGACCTCGTAGAGAAATTTCCAAATAAAACATCTCAGTTTCGGTGAACATATTGAGGTTACACTATCTAGATGCTTATAGATGCTAAAATTTTGAGGTAAATTTACTTCTACCTATGATTTTTAAAAATCCAGCTTTTTCACCTGTGGAGTTATTGTAAAAACAAACTAAACGATGTCGTTCCCATTGAAATAAGAGTTACATAGTTATGATATCTGACTTAAAATATTAAATAATTTAGCAATCATTGTTATTGACGTCATGTTTGTACACCTTTTACGCCATTCTAGAGTTATCAGGCGAGTTTACAGTTTTACACTTATTCAAAGTTTCTCTAACTCATGCGTTTTTCATAAGCGTTTTTTTGCCATAGTCGCATAATCAAATTTTCACCGAGCATAAAACACTGCTCGAGACATGTGGCATGACAGTTTCTCACGCAGAGAATATATGTTTATCTCAATGCACAGTCTGAACACAACAGATGCATTGACGCAATCATCGCGCTTTTTGGTTTCTACAATTTCCTGCACTACATTCGAATTTTAAGCTGTGGCTAATAGGAATCGATTGACCTCAAGTAAATTGCAAGGTGCATAATTGGGGAGCTTGACTAATTTTGTTGGTTAATTTTACGATAGAAATCAACGAAATCAGCCCATAAACGACAAAGTGAGAAGCCGAAGTTCAAACCGAAATGAGAATAGATTTCTTTCGAACAAAGTTCGAGCAGTCCACTTAGACTTTCCACTCTTTTTGTTATAATTTTCCCTTATCTAGAGATCGGCACGATATGTAATAGCTTTCTGGCAGCTCGATGGCATTTTAATTTCCGCGAGTTTAAGCTAAGATTTTTTTATGATACCCCAACCTGCAACCAAATCGTTAAAAACGCAATTTTTGTCGCTATAAAAAATTAAAAACAAATTTTTATTGCGGAAATTAAAAAGCTGGGATTATGCGGCAGCGGATGCCACTCATGTGAGGGACATACCGTTTTTTCACGACGTTGTTTTACGTGTCGTTCTTCCACGAGTAAAACATTAATTCCCAATGTGAAACCACTGAACCTATTTTAAAAATTCAATCAGAGAGGCACAATTAACATCGCACAAGTTCTGTCAATTATAATAGTTCCACGTCTAAAGTAGTCGCCAACGACACAAGTAACGAAACTGAACAGCGATCTTAAAGTTTTGGACTAGCTTACTCACACGCAACGTCCAAAGAAAAGTAAAAAACTGAAACCCTCGACCTGGAAGTAGCGCCGGTGTCAGCAGTCACCCAGAATAAACTTCATCCTTCTAATGAGAATTTACCTGTTAGCTAATCTATATACATATATATACATATAAGATTTATTTAAATCTATCAGTATATACAGTATCTGCAAAGCGACTCAAGTCTATAGTGATCTATGGTAGAATTCCTTCATGACGAAGACTTCTAATAGAAACGAATCACTTTACCAAGATTTCGATGTAGGACGAGAAAAAACTGAAAATGCCGTCCTTTCCGAAAATTTTTAAATAAAGGAAGGCAAAGTTATTTATGACTCAGTATTGTGATGAGAGTTATTTTAGCTTGCTATGGTTTACCTACTAAGTGATTCAGGAAAAAGTCTCCTTCTGGGCCTTAAAAATACGCGTCGTATCTGCCACGAGTTGATTCAACTCATTTAATATTACTATTTCACTCGCTAATTTATTCGAATATGGCTGATAAACCTACAACATCATTTGCTTATCAATTGTTTGCATTTACGCTGTAATGAATGAATAAAAATCGAGGTGAAATTATTTATTAAGCTTACGAATTCATTCTCAACGATTATCCAGAGCATTCATTAAGGACTCCGGCGAATAGTTTCGCTGCTATTTTAATGATCCATTGCTTGCCACACCTCATATTCAAATTTATGACCTATTGTATCCAAGGGCTGAACAATTCTTCTCTTAGGGTATGTCTTTTTATTCTAGCACAGGAAATACTTCGAACAAGAAGGAAACATAGGGTACAAATTAGTATATTGATGGTGTTTGATGAAATCAGTATTATCAGTAAAAATTACGAACACCTCTTGCCTGGATATTTTTCCGCAGCACCCTTCTGAATTTTCATCCGAGGTACGGCAAATAGGGTACATTTTTTCTATTTCAATATAGGGTGTCCATAAAATTTCTTTACCATGATAAAAATTTATTACAAATGCAATTGATAGAATATTTTATTCATATTTGTTTACTGCATTCAGTGCTTATCAAAGTTTTTTCACCGCATTTCATAGACTTCTACAGGGGCACCATTAGTTGCACGAAGCACATCAAGACGGTACTCGATTTCTCTCTATGGTCACTGTAGCATAGCCTCATCAATTGTGACAGTGGCATCAGTAATCCTTTGCCATCAGTATTACGATACAGTTCTGTAGTATCGTTGAGTCTGCCTATTCGATTTTGTTTCAATAAACCCTGAGACACATTGCGCCTTCTCTTGAGGGGCAGCCATTTTTTAGGGGTTCATTCAACAGCACCTCTTTTAGAAACAGGATCCCTGAAACAGACACATGCAAAATATGATTAAAAAGTTTAATTAAAAATGAATAGAATAAAACAAATCTGAATAAAATATTTTATTATATGCTTAACAAATTTTTAAAGTGATAAAGAGACTTTGTGGACACCTGTACGTCAACCGTTGCACGTCAGACGGAATAGTGAAAAGTTCACATGCCCTACAACATAGCGGAAGCTAACTTAGCTTGTGTGAAGGTATTTACTGATGTCGATGTCCCGTGTTAGGGTCACCCACACGACAAATATTTCGAGGTAATATCATATCTGAACAAAGCGGCTGACAAATATTGTGATGTATGACACGGGATAATTTTCCTAACACATTACTTTCCTCTCTCGAAGAAAAAAAATATTTTATTGTTTTCTAGACATAGTTATCCAGCACGTCTTCTTGAGACGTCCGACTGTTCACATGAATAGTGAATACGTTAAAAAAATCCTCATATTAATTTTTCGAGTATAAATCTACCTATATCGGGAATTGCATCAATCGTTTCCAATTCCAAATATTATTCTTTACGTCGCTCGTTCGAGCCAGAAGACAGCATACCCCCGCGGGCTGACGCTGTGACTCCGAGTGTCTCGAACGGAATCAGGAGAAATGAAGTCACGATAGCACCGGGACGCCTCTCCTATTCTGTTACAGCCTGCATTTCTCATGGTGCACTGGTATGCTAGCTACGCTGCCCGAGTGAAGTTAAGATGCCTAAATATAGGTAGGTATAGATTTACTACGAGTAATAAATTTATACAGCTTTCGCATTGTTTTCATTCGAAACCCTTCAAGCAGCTCCTTACCACAAGTCCTGTTAATAAACTACTAACACCACTCCAGATCTTACAATCTATTACCTTTGTAAAGCAGCTGGGGTGGAGCAACAACTACAGAACAATAATACAAAAAAAGTTATTCTGATAAGCCAAAAAATTTTCTCGTCGGACCCAGAGCTCTGGCGCGTTTCAAGCGCGTCGTCCAGTGCAGCGATGATGCTGAAATGAGCCTGGAAATGTCTGTAAAAACTCTACCGAAATTCGAATTGTGACCTGCAAATCGTAACAGCGCGTCGGTGAGCCGCCGTGTTACCTGTTTTGAATTAGCAGGCTACTACGTGGTCTGAACACAAAAATGAACACCAAGATCTGCTGCTGAACTCAATCTGTCAAAGAGCCAAGGATGTAAAGATTGAACTCGAAAATTAGCTTGAAAATCTGGATACGTGGTATCTTCAGAGGTTCCTAATTAACGCTTGATTTGGTAACATCTAATGCATAGTCAAATAATCTCGGGGCTAGAACTCGGCAACCGGTTGTTCATCTGAACAGGTTTCCGTACATCGTTTAGAAAGCTCATATTTTTGTTGTCTGTTGCTACGCGGCTAAAGGGCAAAAATTTTGATGTCCACATTTACGAAGCAATGACTTACTTATAAACTTCTTTTTTAATGCAGAATTATCCAAATGAGCCATTTTTATTCATGGAAAGCCAAAATTAATGCTCAAGAAATGCGGGCATAACGGAGAATACATTTGTATCTGTAAAAGTTCGAACTTTTATCTATATTAATAATTTACTTAAAGCAAAATAATGACTGCGGTTAATAAGTGCAACGTTTCTTTTCTCAAAGGATATGTCACGTAAACAAAAGGACCACTGATCTTGAAAAAACTTCAAAATTGCGAGTATTAGAAATAAATATATACGTACAGCTGAAACTCTCGTTACGATTCGCACTCGTCCGTACCAGAGCTCTTGCGGGCCCAATTGCTGCGTAGAATGAAGAGCTTCTCAATTTTGGCCTGGCAAGCAGGTCAGTTTTTCACACGATTGATGATTTAAGTCATGTACGGAATAAAAACCTATATCGAAATTTCAATCCGTTGCTATTCAAGTACGCAGGTTCAATAGTGTAATTCTAAAAGAAATTGCTATGCGTACAGGTGAACACATCAATCACCTATAACTGCATTAATTCCTAAATTAATCGAAAATTACATCAATCCTTATGTGAGATTTAATCTGTATGTTGATAGTGAGAATGGCCATAGAAAATAAAGGGACATCTTTGCACCTCTTTTTGGTTTGACTTTAGAGTGGAATTTTGTGCTGTTGCCTGACTTGAAGATACACATAACCTAATTAAATAATTCAGATTTCGTCAGACGTAACAATATAGCATGGAAAAACGATATTTCAGTCCATTGATGTGTTCCTTTCTAAGGCAAATTTATAATCCTTTTTTACAAAATTACACAAAATACTTCATAGCACACTGACAAACCCACTGCACGGTTAGTAAAGAAAACAGTAACCTTAAAAATATGTGACAATGCGTATGTCTACAGAGTGAAATATTTGAACTTTTTTCATCTGAAAAATACATATTATGAAGAGACTGACACTCAACTTGAGACTGCCAAGCTGCTATCGAAGGCCGTCAATATCAATTGGCTGACATCGTCCTGGCAGCCCGCACGTCACAAAGCAAGCATTGCTGCTAAGTCATTCGATGCATCATGTTCTTAAAACGGACCCGGTGTTCGGGCAGCATTTCCAACCGAAACTTGTGCTTAGTTTGTTGTACGCTTTTGAAAAGTTTGATGTAAGATTACTCTACACTTCAATTTCTAACTTAATTTTATTCTAATTCAACCAATTAGATGAGAGTACGTCTTTGAAAGCGTAATATTGATTTCAGAGAGTTGCATGATAATGCGAAATTGGTTCCCGTTGCCACAATGAACATTCGATAATTTATGAAGTTTCAAATGCATCAGATCGATGCTCCATCGTCAGGGTAAAAACTCGCTCTGAACAACAGTACTGCCAAAATACGCATCGCGATTGCGTTAATCAAGACAAATTGATTTTTACGACTCACCGGCGCTGCATCCAGAACTGCAGTCAGCCTCAGTCTAGAGGGTCCCCATTGACACTCAGTAGTATCGCTCGTAAATCTAAATTGGAGTCCAGCTCGAAAGATGAATTGTGGTGCTAGCGCTGCAAAAAAACGTAGCCTGTGCTCAGAAAATATGATTGAAAAGGTTTATTCTCAGCATGTGTCCCTAGAGACAAAAACTATGGGAATGGATGCATTTGGCACTAGCGTAAAAATCTTTTACTACTTCAATTTATGATAGCATTCCTTACATCGGAAGAGATTGTGAAAACAAGAATGAACTGCACTATTGTGTAGAAATACTCGCTATATTGCAGTGAAGCTTCATAGTCATAAATAATGGATCGCTCGCGTAAAATTTGACTAAATTAAGTAAAATGTCTCCATAAGAGTCCGCGGGTTAGCTACGTACTTCATGTTTTGTGATACAAAACTCAAACGACCGCCAAAATGCCAAAATGATGCTGTCAAACTTCTTTTAAAACGACTCCTCACAACCACGGCGCCAGCGTGATGACACTTAACCACACAGCACCTCACCATCACACGGCCACGCAGTGTCGCTCTCAAGGTGAGCAAGGACAAGCGAAGGTTAGACAAGAGGACTACCGTCTGAGGCTTGTCCTGCGGTGTAGGAGGGAGTCCTCCAGCGTCCTGCATTTGGGCTCCCGCTGCCAGTGCGCAGTCCTGCGTCTTAGTTTTGCTACGCCTGCTTGTCCCGGGCTACTGTTCCAGTGCAGTGCCCTTAATGCAGTGTCCCATTGAGTTATTTACCCTGCAGTGTACTCATTGCATCACCATGAAGCGTGTTGTCTCGTTATCACTCTTCCGTGGTGTGGATTAGGGCCTTCTTCAACCACACAGGGATTCTAGCGGTAACGCATACATCTATCGCTACGTTCTGCAGTCGCTGTGAATATGTATCCTCGTACGTAGGTGAATTAGCATACGGCAAGGTATTTCATAGAATTATTACTATTCTAACGCTGTGTTCGATTATTAAATTTTAGTACTATTCTAACGCATTACACAAATGTGGAGGAATTGGCGCAACTGCAGCGACAAAGAAGAACAATAGAGGAAGATTGTGTAAATAAATAATGGTTAAAAAGAACGATCAACTCAAAAGGACAGCAAAAACCCGGGTGTCAGCTTAGAACTCATCCCAGCGCAGGGACGCGTTTGGCCACTGCCTAGGAGACAGAGAAAGAGAGGCAGAGGGAGAGAGAGGGAGACACTTATCGACTAACGATAGAAGTGGACACAATGCCCTTATGTACACGCCTACACCTCGTCACTGAGCGTTACTCCACTCAACCATAACGTAAAGATGTATTTAGTGCCCTTATGTACACTCCTACACCTCGTCACTGAGTGTTCAAATAGCATTCAACCAGAATCAACAGGTGGACATAATGCCCTCATGGTATATATATATATACACACCCCTGCTCGTCTTAGAGAATTTTAACTGCTGCGCACTAGCTCAAGTCTGGAGGCTGCTTTATATGCGTGGAAAGTAAAAACTCAGTAGGCAAGCAAAGGTCAAATTTGCATACCTAGCGTAATAAGTAGTACATACTGCATATTAGCAGCTCGGTCTCTATATGTAACATCTAAACTCGGCGGATTAAAGCTTGGCAGAGGTAAGCACAGCGACCAAATTTTCACAACTGCTGCCGCTTCTTGAGCTACCATGGCTGGCTGAAATCGCTATCCTTATTTTTTCAAAATGGCAAAACAGATACCCTCAAGTTGCTACCGCTGCTCATTCCATCAAGCGGTACTAAAGAGCGCCGCTAAAGGGCTTCCAAAATACAGCTTGGCATGGGTTGTCAATGTATGGTTTTAACTAGAATATTCAAATAACAGTTAATATGAGATGGAATTATTCTCAGTGTTAATGGAAGAGAAACTCGGAGCTAGAGCTACAGCTAACATGAGATGAAGTTGATCTCAGAGTTAGATGACAACATACAGGTAGGTATGACAACTGGAATATTAAAATAATAGCCAATATGAGATAGAATTATTCTCAGTATTAATGGACAAAAAATTCATGGTTATAGCAGCAGAGCATTCAAATAACAGTTTAAATGAGATGAGGTGAATCTCAGCATTGATAGACGTATGTAGACCCGTACCAATAAAAACATAATTAAGGCAACTGCATGTTTAAGAGTATATGACTAAGCATAAAGAAAATTATGAGTAGAAAACAAGGCTAATACATATGACATGTTATCTCGGTCCATACGCTTTTGAACAGCTATTTTTAATAATAGTTTGATTTATATGACAATATCAAAGTTCAATTGTGGACACATTTACCAGGGCACAACATTGAATGAGGTTTGGGTAGAATTGAATTGGTCACTGGCTGTAAAAAGGTTTCAAATTTTGCGTGATCTTAGCTTTTAATTGTACACATCTGTCGTGAAACGAATCAAAACTACCAGAGAAAAATGGCGATTTGAAAAAGTCCAAATTCATAGCTTTCTGGATAAATACTTATGATCATAACTTGACTTGGTTAATATGCCAGTATAAAAGCGGGGTAGTAGAAACAGTTGTCTGTGCACAGTGTGGACCAGGGTTGTAGTTATACGTATATACGGATATCAAAAGCTAAAATAGACAAAGTATAGAGCACTGTGTGGCTGATCATGTTTGGCCCACTCTGCAGAGCGGCTATGGAAATGTTTGGTAATGTGGGAATAAATTATTGAAAACTTGTGTCTAGGGCCGTCAACACACCCACTCTCTTAGTCACTGATCACAATCAGAAGTGTCACTTGACTTTCACATTTTAATCTTAAGGCTGTAATTTTACTGATTGAAAACCCGATGTACCATGTATTGTATGTGAATGAGATCGGAATAAACTATTTTTTCTTTCGTTTCTTCCAAAGCCAAAGGCTCGCTGCGCTGCCTGTCTCACGGCCCTTGATACTATATTAATAGATAATTCGTCTAGCCTACAGCTGGTTACCAAATAATCAGACATTATGATAAAAAGAATAATTTACAACTACTGCACTTCCGACAGCCTCTGAAAATGTACTATTCTGCGTTAGAGGGTGAACTCCCTACTTTTGACTCTCATAAAGGGAGTTCTATGGGCTGCATCTGTATGAAACATTGTGCAGGTAATAGTACTCGTAACAGTACATTCATGATTTTATGCATTAAACAAAAAATTATGAGGAACTTTTTGGTTGTTCCCTTAAGCTTCTGTCGGCAGCAGTATTGGTTTTGAATTTTTATTCGAGTCCGTTACCCGCTACTCCGCGACGTTTTGTTTAAAGAACGTCGCTACTTTGCTACCATTTAGAGAGTCTGCTAGTAGGGGACAAGCGGGCCACCCAGCTCTGAGGCTAGAGAGTCTGCAAGTAGGGGACAAGCGGGCCACCCAGCTCTGAAGCTAGAGAGTCTGCAAGTAGGGGACAAGCGGACCACCCAGCTCTGAAGCTAGAGAGTCTGCTAGTAGGGGACAAGCGGACCACCCAGCTCTGAAGCTTGACATCACAACGGACGAAACATATATGTCACTTGAGTGATAATCTGCTCCAGAACCCGCGGTAGGTTCTGAGCCTCGTACTCAACCATGGAGATGAACGCAAAGAATTAACCAAATGCAGTTGGAAGAATTTGAATTAAAGGGATTAAAGAACAAAAATCACCCAGATTCACTGAGTGCATGCTTCCAAGCCACAGTAACTCTTTTTGAAGTTTTCAGTTGAATACGTATATTATCTTGCTTATTGTTTGTGAACTTAACATGATTACCTCTTCATGAAATCTTCTTCGTAATAAAAGCCTAGATACCATAGGGTAATACATATGTATCCCGTAGCCACGAATGAGCCAAAAATATCAATCAGGCGAAGGCCAAAGAAACAGATAATTTAAATTAATGGAAAATAAGCCAGCCGATTGTTGTCGAATGCAGGAAAAAGTAGCATCATTATAAAATGTCATGTGATTGTGCGTGCATATGTCAACAGCTGCTTATGTACGTATATCAAGACGTGAGCAGGCGCCTCGAGGTTATCTTGAAGTCTCTCATATCGAGTTATGACGACTTTTTCTTGCAGCTTTTGACAATGGATTTGAAACCAAAGCTCTTTATTTAGGGTCTGATTTCGTCAGAAAAGGGCATCGCTGGTCTGAGATCTGCCCTTACATTCTATAAGTCATGCGAACATCGAGTGGTAGTGGAATATACCAATATCAGTCTACAAAGCCCATTACACATTTCCACCCACACTATTCGCCATTTTGTGTTTTCTATGACATTGTTTCTTCTTAAAACCTCGGTGGTGTTAGAAAATCAAACTTTGTATCACTTATGAAATACTACGCGATGAATTTACCAATGAGTTATGAGAACTCAACTCGGCATTTGCAGCTATCCTAATTAAACGGAATTAACTATTTCCATAGTTCATAAACTATCATAGTACATAATGATTGATCCTGTAGTTATCGTCATTTTTAGGTATGTATATTTAACCTAGGGATACGAGCACCTTCCCCGTTTACAATCGTATAGAAACTACTACGCTTTCTTGGTTAAAATGTTCCTCACTCATTCCAACTGCTCAGCAACCGTTATTAACTATTTCCGCTATCATCCATGAGTTTTTATTAAATGACATATTATGGGTGAATTTTAATCAAAAATAGATTCTAATTAACCCCTTAACGTACTATTCCGAGATATCTCGTGGAGGTGGATGTTGCATTCACACGGTCACTGTCGGTAACACCGACCGTGTGAATGCACCGCCGGCCTTCTCGGGGTAATACGTTAAGGGGTTAACACTTTCTAGAAACTAAGCAAGCAATGGATTCCATTTTCCAGAATGAATTCACCTGGCTGCTCTTTGGAGTGTAAGAGCGTTTGAGACACAGCAGACTGACGCAATCCGTTCGGAGCTTGCACCAGAGCACAACTAGGAACGACGGTCGTTCGATGGAAAACGGAGCTAATCTGTGTCCGTCGCTGAACTTGAACGACTACTGCAGCCCAAAACGATGTAGGTGTGAGTGTACCTTCGACGAAATTTGTCGTATCTTTATCAAGATCGTTTGGCGATTCGTAGGTAAGACAGTTCCTCATTCATGCAGTGTTTTGTTATCGTTAAATTAGCCCAATATATACGATGCATTTTAGTAAATACTTTCATACAATCGCGAATTCGTTCCAGAAACGCTTTCGAATTTCAGTATACCAATGAATAATATATTTTGAACATATATCTTCCATCGAAAGCTTGTTTTCGAACTTCAACCTAGGAAATAACAATGTTTACGTTTAATACATTATATCACATTATATACAAATTAATACATTATATACAAATTCAGCCTATGCAAATTTTTCTGAAGTTTACGAAAAATCAATGTTGTACAACAAATCCTTTGATAAAAATTTGATAAAGGCCTATAATCTAGTATGATGTTCTGTCGAATCCTATGCGATATCGTAAATCTATCACGATATCTTACATCGTGATGTAATATCGAGATGTCCTTTAATATCGTATTTTCGATTCGTTCGTAATCAAAGGAAGGTTCAAATTTGGGTTCTCAGAGTATTTGTTATTAGTATAATCATTATTTGGGACAACCATACAATCTCTATTTACTGACGTTTTCCGATGCATCAATGCGGTGGTCGAGCCACACACACGCGGAGGTTAGCGACTGCCACACCTGCAATCCGTGGGCGTGTACACGCGTCCTCTTAGAACGCACAGGAACTGGGCAATATTAAAGTGTACTAATTTACAGTATTAATGAGACATGTTTAGCAAAACACTTGTTGCCTCAACTTATACGGAGCTCATAGTTCTGCTTGCAGGATTCTTTTATAACATCGAGATAAGATACCGAGAGCCTTAGTGTTAATATTAATTCTGAGTTGAGAACAAGTATTTAGCACATTAATTTAGGATAAAATACATGCGAATATATATTTGCATGCATCTACAAAGTTAAATTGTGACGTACCACTCTAACTTTTACGCCGCTGCATCGATACATAATCTGTCCGGAGCTATATTTGCGATATAATTATGAATAAAAATTCATGACCTTTGCAGAAACGTAGACTGGTTATGTATACTTACTTGCGCTTATCGTTGAATCCCTAATTTTTAAGGTTCATGTTTCTCTTTTTATTAAGAAGGTACGCAGACCACTCAGAGTTCTTCCCATAATTCCAATCATTTTTCTTTTCATCCGTCGAAAAATTCCCCCACAAGATCAGGCGTTTGAACATCTTCTTTCGTCAACTTACTTCGTAGTGGTCTGATTCCTCCTACCAGTGAACACGTAAACTACATTTTAAGGGCTCAGTTCATCGGCATATATGTACTTGTATTGTTTAAAAGTATATGACCTTAAGTTTGTCAAAATATTTAAATACGGATTACAAGCATGTATTTAGGGTGATAGTCGTGCGATAAACCTTTCAAGATATTTTACTGGTATTTTCTCATTAATCACGAATAATACAAGGGCGTCTTTTTTACAAAATTATTTCATACCATCGTCTGAAGTATTTTATGTCATCGTCTCAAGTATTTCGAGAATACTCGAGCGAACGATGGCTGCTTTACGAGTAAACGATGGTAGCACGCGCCATAACACACGGCGAACTATGAACTTTATACTCTGTAAGCTGTAATCGTAATTCACTACAAAAGAGCAAACACAAATTCGTCTTTGAGAAGTACGCACGCACGTACATATATATATATATATATATATGTGTGTGTGTGTGAATGTATATGCTGCCGCAGTTTATGCGCGTAACCGTTGCGACTTGATGAGCTTCAACGCTAGATTTGCTCCAAGTTTTTCATCAAAGGTTGCTTGAGAAAACCGGTGCTAACAAATGGATTAGATTGCGCAAATAACTGTGAAAAATTAAAACTGTGATGCCGGTAACCTATTACTTAAATTAAATAAACTGTCAATGCTATTTAAATTTTTGGGCCTTGTCAAAGTCCAGAAGTAGTAAACCCAATTATAACATAGCAACATTACGCTTTTGTGTTTTAGGTTATGCATTTTGAAACACTATATAAGATGATGCTTATAAAATAGTAAAAATCATATCACCTAGTATAATACTACATCCTAGGAAATGATTGTAATTCTGTAGAGTTGAGGTAAAAATGTTAGGCCGCTCTTTCTGAACGGATTGGAATTCCTTTTAAAATTCTAATGCATGTGACTTAATCTCAGTAACTATAGTTAACGAATATATGTTAGCCTTCTTTTAACGTGTCAATATTCTAATAACTTGGGTAGTTTCTAGGAAAATTTCGAAATATCATTTTTTAGCTCTGAAAAATATCTCTTCGGAATTCTACAAGTGCACCCGTCATAGAGACTGTGTAAAATTTATCGATAGATGTTTATAAGGAAAAATAATCCCTTGATTGGCATTGGGCATTGAGGTGATTGTGAACGATGTGAATGTAAGTTTCATTCACTAATCTAAAGATTCGATCTGTCTAAGCTGTCCATCTGTAATCAGCAATATTTCCCCTTCCTGTTTTATAAACTGATTTTTCCTACGGTATCCGAACATAGGCGTATCTCAAAATGAATACAAACCTTTCTATGAAAACATCATTTAAGCTCCACTAACTCCATCTGCAATCTCCTTTCAGAAATTGAAATACGACGGATTTTATGCGCTTATGATCCACACATATGCTAAGTTGACAACGTGAGTGAACTTCATTCATTCAGAAGACGGCCCTTCCCCAGGAGTATCAGTCTTAGCTTTCTGTAACTGGAAGATACATTTCTCTTCGGCTTAGAAATTACATAGGTTCGAGGAACCCCCATGCAAACCAACATTATTTTCATAAGTGAACTTTTCGAGCATTCCCGTGGCTATGCTACGCTGTTAGGATATCCAGTGGCCTCGCTGCTCAGCGCACTCGGCAGGCCTGTAATCTGTCACACGAGTGCTGTGGACCTGGAATGTCGGAAATGTGATATCGGCCATTACGCCTAATCCATCTCTGTACCAGTCCAGACCCGACTCGTGCTCTGACTGGTAGCTGCAAGCTTGGTGATTTCTGATGGTGATCCTGATATTCTAATGCCCAGTTCCGAAGTGTGAATGTGTCCTTAATATTTAGAGTGAGTCACCTATCAATAATTGGGATAGCCTCTTTGCTGCTTGCTCTCCTACGGTTATACTTTGTGGCACCTTAGTTGAACTTGAAATTGAATTAGTTTAGCACTAAACGGTTAACATAGTTTTTCGAGGACAGTAGCAAAATGATAGCTTGCGTAATACGCAGAAAAGGATTGGGCAATGTTTGCACTTCCACACCGTCGATTTTAAAATCAGATAACACATATCAACATAAAATGATGATTGAATTAGCCTGAATCCGGGTTGCCTTTGAATCAAGTTTAAATACAGTATATTTTTTCCCCGAACTTTGAGTACATGAGATGTTTGATTCATTATCCCTTAAAGTTTCACTCATTTGTTCGTTCATGACCTTGATTGAAGGCATTTACCTGGTGAGAACGCTGTTCTTGCTTTCTTGTTCTGTACCCTAAATGCACGTGCGGTTTTTTCTCGCAACCTCAACCTTTGCCCGCCATCTGTTAGTAACCATGATACCGACCTTGTCATGTGAGGCGCGATGTACCATCCGGCACGATGTAGGCGGACCAGTCTGCAGAGTCTGACTCATGGGTCTGCTACAACCTACCTCAAGTTGTGAGCAGACGGACCTGCCCAATAGGACGTAGATCGGAGACAGGGAAGGGCCCTTGACACAATCGATCAATGTCTGAAGACGGTAGAAAGTCATCCAAATACGAGAACCGAATGCTAACTTTGCCCTCTATTCTGGGACTGTACAGTACCTTGATTTCCGACATGACTCCAGAATAGAGAACAAAGTTAGCAATTGATGCCCATATTTGTGTGTCTGCTGACACTATCTTCAGACGTTGACTAATCATGAAGAGAAGGCTACAAAATATTTCCACCTCATGTTGAGGTTTTATAAATCCATTACTTCCTTCGCGATGAGAGTTTAAGAGCGATGATCTCTTTTTTCACATTGCTTCAAAATAATTTCGAAAACGCATCCATTACCAGTGTTGCACATTATTGTGCAATATGCAGTCAATACTAAAAACATAAAACGAGAGTGACGAAATGTTTTATTTTCTGGTAATGGTAATTCATTCGCTACAATGAGGCATCACTTGAAATTTCGAAATGTTTTGGCCAGTGTAGTCAAAAGTTGAGCCATAATATTTTGCAATCACATCCGTGCGAAATTGTGCAAGGAATTTATTATCCGCACGTAATATTTACAGTTGTTTCACTGTGAGTAATTCATTAGCATGTTCGTGCATTGAAATGTACACAATTTTGCACGAGTTTTCCATTAACACTTCACGATTGAAACTGCCGAACATCGCTCGATTAGGCCAGCATTTTGGGCATTTTGGTCGAGTGTCTCTAATATTTTCAACAGACATATTCTTAATTATCTACTTAATTGATTCTTAAAATCAGCTGTAACAGAGACAGTACCCACAAGTAGCATCGCGTGGTAAGATAAGTTAGGCACACCCTTGTACTAGGTATAGTGCATGATGCAGTCAATAAGAGTTGTTAAAATGGAGTTAGGTATAACTTTAACGTTTGGAATCTAAAAACTCGGCGAAGATACATTTGATTCAAGTTCTATAGTACGCAAGTTGTTGATTAAATTATTTAATCATGAGCCTATTACTCAAAGTATAATGCAAACTTGAGAACACGTGTTCAGGCAACATCAGACCTCATCTAATGATCACACTATACAGGGTGGCCCACAAAAAAGTACATTAGAGTTCGAATTGATATGACTGCGGAAATATTATGGCTAATTCAATTCTGTAACAAACATGTTATTCGACTATTCGAACCTGTTATTCGAACAGGTATTTAGGCTACCAGTTGCATGGATAAAAAAATAATTTTTCTGCAGTCATATCAATTCGAGCTCCGATGTACTTTTTTGTGGGACACCCCGTATACACGATGGCCCAAAAGTAAGGTAACCTTCCATGAAATTGTGTCCTAAACATTTGTTAACGTATCAGTGCTACCGATATCAGTGAGGGTACCTTACTTTTGGGCCACCCCATATATAGTAAATATCACCGTACATCCTAGCTGCATAGCATGATAGCCCTAAATGTACAGTGTGCATCATACATGCCTAGTGTGATCATAAGATAGGTTCTGTTAATATGAAGGAAAATTCTAACCTCGAACAATGAAGGACTAAACAAAAGTTTTTTGTCCCTTTGATCTCCACTCTTCTTCCCCTGCAGGGCATATCCTGGCTACATAATAAACTTCCAATAATGAACAATATTTCAAGATAAAAAAGTAAACTTCCGTATGTTCCATTATTTTCAAGAGTGCTTCAAGTTTCCATGTGGTTTCCAGTTCCATTTTGAACTCAAGCTCTCTTTAAAAAATAAAAACCGCTTTGAGAAATGTGTTTTCCGATGCTTTGATGCGCTACGGACGTGGTCTCTGTCACTCATGAGGCTTCTCTTTTTTACTCATAATATTTCATACAAGAAAAATGACAGGAGCAGGTGATGGGCGTCTACACTGAAAATAAAAGATGAGTTTCGAGGTTAGTCAAGTTTTTCTTTCGATTACCGAGCGCGTCAGTTGCTAGCCGTGGCTCTGAACCTTTCGAACTCTAGATTCGTGCCCTTCAGAAACGTGGGTACAATGATTGATGTTGTCTGTTATATATATATATATATATATTGAATACAGATGTCTTTTCCCAATTATAAATAAGGTGAGACATTGGCATACCATCTATCACACGTGTCATGAAATTAATTTGACTTATGATACACATTTTATACCGTTCTCGTGCAAATATTTTGTTAATAGTATTTTAAATGTCTTATGTATAAACTTTTAAAATATATAAACTTGCTTGAATAAACTTCTTTTTAATTATTCCTCAAATGTATAGACATTTACAAATATATTTTATCTAAAAATGTTCATTCCGATATATTCAAATATTCCTAATTTTATGATACCTATATTTTTTAACATAACCATATAAACATTTTCATTGCATGTTTGAACGATGCAAAACAAATCACTAAATTATACAAATATATCCCCAACCAAAGTGAAAGTTGACTCGACCAGATCACTTTGGCAATAAACTCGTATATATTGTATAAATTTGATCAGCAAGCTGCGACTATTACTGCGGAGAAC
>VOMN01090767.1:0-26600 GCA_014899125.1 Orchestia grillus | reverse complement strand
CTTTCCTGAGATTGCCTTTCCTGAGATTGCCTTTCCTGAGATTGCGTTTCCACAAATTGCGTTTCCACAAATTGCGGTTCCTGAAATTACGGTTCTTGAAATTGCGGTTCCAGAGATTGCGGTTCCAGAGATTGCGGTTCCAGAGATTGCGGTTCCTGGGATTGTTTTATTGGATGTAATGTTTTCAGGGAAAGTCAATCTCAGAAATTCTGTTCCCCCATAGACCTTTTACAATGACCCCATTTGTAATGTTCGTTGGTTGCCTATTTTCGCAGGTCATTTTTGGTTACCAGATTGCATTTCGCTTTTAGAATCTTCAGTTGAATTGATGCATTTTGGTTGCCTTGCCTTTTTTTTGTTGAAATTCGTTTGAAAAATAGTGTACGTTAGAAATTTTTGTGGCATAAGTTTTGATTCCATGAGTTCTTTTCAAATTGCCTCATTGAAGCCGTGTGACGCATATTTTTCCAACCGAACATTTCGTCACGTCTTGAACAAAATATGCTTGCTTCGGTGTCGCACCGAGAAAACTTAAACTAGTTTTGAACCTCGTTAAAAGGTGAACGTGTACGCCTGTGTTTACGAAAAATATTTCGTGGTAAAATCGGTAAAGAGCTTGGCTGCAAATGGGTGCAGCTCAGCAAGCATCATTAATTTGTGGTGTCAGCACAACTGATCGAACAAGGTTGTCTGATTGGGCACACATCGATCAGCGTCGCTCATCAAACTGGCTGGCTTCCTTTTTTACGATGTTCTAATATTCGTCATGGCTCCACAACTTTGGCGTGTTTTTCAAATTCTGCTCTTCTGTCTTTTTAGTGTTTCTCAACGTTAAAATATCTTTATTTAAGTGGATCGTTTTCACTATCACATTTTTACATAAACTGAACTTTTGCCGAGGCTCGTATGTTATCGCGAACGCCTTTTATATAAGCGTGTGTTCAGGTCTTGTGATTCTTTTTCGAAATTTTTTGCGTTTCTTTTTTGTGATGTAGGATTTAACCAAACTTCCTAATTTTGTGGACAAGATTTTTTCACAATAGGTCTTCACAAAGAAAATGTATTCGAGGTGGTGAAACCCTATATACAAAAAAATGTTATCATTTCATCTGGGGTACCGCGGGTGCTTATGATTTATTTATCTATCGGAAAGACGGATTATTTGAGCCCCGTGGCTATTTCACAGTTATGCAAGTGTTTGTCATAGCAAGTGTACATGTATACGTGATGGCTATGATGAATGACAGCACTCTTCTCAAGGAAGAGAAGAGCTTAGTACTGCGTTATCGATAAAATTCACTTTCATATTCGTGCAAAAACGAATTCTTCAACCCTTGAAAACATCGTCATTCTTATACGTCAATTCTGTGCTGTATTTTAAACAGTAACAACCTTTAATTAAGATACACCTTTTCTTCTTGTTCTTGTTTTATAGTCGAACAGTTGAAAATTTTCTTCATTCGCGTCGGTTGAAATGAACAATCTCTCGCCCGTACCGTCTATAGTCGAGGGCTTTAATCCTCGGTCGGGTGTTGCGTCCCTGGAACACAGCGACGGGCTTTGTCCCGGCCTCGAGATGGCAGCGAGCGGCGGCCTTCCTAGCGATCCTTCTTCGAAGAAAAAAAATTGTGATCACGTCCTCCCTCTTTTTGTGGCTTGATCCTTGCCGTCTTCTTCTTTTTTCTTTTCTTTTGAGACTTACGCTGATTAAATTGTCCCTCAAACGTGACTTTCAATTTGCGAAAACGGTGTTGGTGATACTCGGGTTAGAGTCGCCGAAGAAGAGCGCGTTTTTACGAACTGTTTTGTGTTGGCCTGGATGTGCCGTGGTCTCCGTATCCATTTGGATGTTGAGTGTTATTTTCCTCGTTCATTATTATTCTAGAATGCTTCTTTTTTCTCTTACAACGGAGAGTAAAAATACTGTTAGTGACCATCATATACGTAGACGCCAAGTTCCAATCGTCAGCGTCGATAAGCTCTTGTTAGGTTTTTAATCCAACGAAGTTAACGTATTCGTAACAATTTTTTTGAATATCGATCAATCAAACATATCGATTGATCGTCTTTAAAATTGAAGGAAAATAAATCAGGAGGAAAACGTGTATGTGCAAACGTGACCATGACTCCTTCCTGACATTTTTGACTCGGTACGAGTACGGCGAATACCCGCAAGCATTGCTAAAAAACCTCAGGTTTTGTACGTCACTGAGCGTCCTTGGCTTGCGTTGCTTGCTGCAGTCCATTCAAAGTCAAGGTTCTTCCTTCATTTTAGTTGCCTCGCCCTCAACGCGCCAGGATGACTTCATCACCAGATTTCGCCCATGCAGTTCTAATTGTTTTCATGTTCTGTGGAGCTCTCCTCCTGCTCCTCGCTCGGGCTCGCTGGACGCGCACGTCAGGTAGCGCATCCTCTGAGTGACTGTGGTCGAGGCGAGAGGTGTGCGAGAATTTAACGTTTATTATCAAAATTTATTTCCGATTAGTAGTTGTTTTGGGAAGTCGCTTGACTTCAAGTAACTCTGCTGTAGGAAGAGAAGCTGCCACTCTTATGTAAAATTGCTTACGTTTGCGTATATACTTACTAATTATTTTCAGCTCGTTCAAGCATAAAAAGTCGGATCAGTGCAAGAAGTTCAAATGAAGTGGAAGTTGGTGAGATCCTCAGAATATTTGAGTCTGATTTTTACGCACAACATTCCGAAGTGTGCGACCCAAGTGCGTAACTAACCTCAGCTGTTCTGGGAGCAAGATGAGCCTGAGAACGGGCTTAGCTTCAGTTTAGTTAACGTTAGAAGTTGAACGTTAGTGTCGATTGGTGTTCATTCGATTGTAAATCAACCGAAAGCGTTTCAATACAAATTCATTCTCCTATGAAAACGGGCTGTGAGTTTTCTATTGGCGTTTCGAGGTTAGAAATGTATCTTTTGTGTCAAATAAAAGGTGACAAATAGCAAAAAGCCTTTTTTGTGATGCATAGAACAACGTAACGACAAACATTTTAAATCACGAGCTCTTAAATACTGTATTCCACATACAAGCTCAGAGCCATGGGACAATCGTTGAACAGCACGCATGCGGCACCCATTCCTCATCAGTCCTTTACGAGGTAAACTTTGAGCAGCAGCGACGAGGCGTGAGCCCATTACCCCGAGCAGAGTGCATGCAGTGATGCGCTAAGCAGGAGCCGCATAATCTCTGCCATTAACTTCGGATCTCGGCCTCTGTGCTGCCATCGCTGCTTGAGTTGGATCCTTCCCTCTGAGCGGCCGGGTGCGTGAGTGCGACGGGTTCGGTCGTACCAAAAATTCAGTGTTTCTACGCTCGTTTGCGCACTGTAGGGTTGTGTTGGGTGCTTAGTGAGTGAAGGCTGAGTAAGGTTTATGTCAATGGCACGATTTATGGTTTTGATTTTCTTTCTGGGAATTTCACTGGGAAAATTATTCTTCTGCGATTTCATTTATGATTTCTAATTGTTATGCCTTCTTAATCCCAGTTGGTTGAAATTTGAGGGAAACTTCAATTGATATTCAACTTGAGATAAAGTATTCCAGTAAATACTGGATTCTGTATTTTTCTGTATTCGCACTCAAATTCGGCTGAAATCCATTGGGTTACAGAATGCGATACCCAAGCATGAAATCCACGTATAGCGCCTATCATTCCTCATCGCTCGGACTGCGACTTCATTAGCCCTTGCTCGGTAACAACAGGACTTTGTTCCAAGTCATCGTATTGTTCCTGTTAGATCTGTTACAGGCAGAGAGTGAAGCCAGGCATTACGGGAAGTGCCTCAATATTTCAGGTATTACATGGGATGACTAATCATCATCGTCGTTAAGTTAGGTCACTTTACGTTAGTCAAGGCTAGGTTAAGCAGCGACATTAATATGAACCTTTAAATTCCAGTCGGTACGTGACGCGATTTACATTTTAGTAATTTCTTGTAATGGCTGGAATGTTACGGCGTTCGACGTACCGACTGATTTCACTACCTGCCTGTTACATGTACACCTCCTGATAGTGTTATTCCTGTCATGCTTGCCTGTATTAAAGCATAAAGAGTCCTCGATGGTTTGAGCTTCCAGTGTGTCTTACATATGAACATGCAGTTGGTGCTCGATCGCTTTAGGTTGTAGCAAATAGGTTACCTAGGAGGTTCATATCCTCGATTTCGTTGCTACTCGACAAAACAACAAACCAGGGCAGCGATGAGGTCATAGATATCTGAATTTGATTGTCATTGTTCTCTAGAATTTAACGTTGTTCAAGCACGACTCTTTGCGTAGCACGAATGGTTCGTAGTCGAGTGGTAAGGTTTCTTAATTGCATGATAATCGCTACGTCTTGATCAGATTACATTTCTCGGGGTTGGCTGCCCTCCTTGAAACAAGGCTAGTTTTGGGTCGTCTTCTGGCCGCAGCAAAATAAAAACACCTTTAGAAAGATTCTACCTGCTATTATTTCTCGAGTACTATTGCTCATAGACGACGGGTAATTTTAACGGGCAGCGTGTCGATGTATTGTTCTCGGGCGGAGCTTTGACAATACCTTGCCGGTGCAGCAAAACGGTCATCTGTGGCAGAGGCGTAACTTCGAAATGCCTCGGACTTAGGCGACGGTCGCTGCTTAATACTTGAATAGCTTAACTGTACCGTGTCTCTTTGGACGTGTGAATGTGCCAATCTTGTTAACAAGTCTAGTGAGGCTCATTTGTTCCAAATGTAACAGTAGAGGTTGAGCCTGACGTTCGTTTTTTAGCAGTCAATGCGCTATCATTTTGCCGAAGTCAAAACTATTTACACATAACTACGAAAACTGAGAAACGTAATTTTAGATGTACGAATCAATTACGCGAATGCCAAACTTGTAAGGTTCATTCAGTCGAATTGCTCGTCAAGCTGTAATTACAATTTTATTTTACCTGTAACACAGTTTAAATCAGCTTGTGGTTTCAACCATTGGTTATTGATCAATTGTAAACACGTAGTCAACTAAGTGTAGATATTTTTACGTTGATTATAAAATCTAAATTAACTGCAAAGATATTAGGAAACTTCGGTCATGTGAATGAGCTTATTCCCGTTCTGGAACTGTGAGTACGAAACAGGACGTAAAAATAAATTACGAATCGTTGTGAATTTCTCCTAGTGGAGAAAACGTGTTGAAGATGCTGTTCTCTGTTGAGTATATCTGTTTCAAACATTTATGAGTCAAGCAAACAGGTAACATTGCTTTTTCGTGCGGGGATGTTTTTTTTTATCATTTTCGTCTACATTAATTCTGTAGGCAGTGAGTGGGTTGTAGTCACATTCATCTGTATGCAAACGTATTCTGGCGCGGTGAAGTAACATGATAAACAAGATATTATTTTTGTAAAGGTGTACACCGCACCGATTGGGTTGCTCACCAAAAAGCATGCTGGGTTTAATTGTGATGAAATTTTAAATTTTTCATATGATACTCAACATTTCTTTGAACTCGATGCTTTTTATAAAAGTCATGTGTGTGTTGGCAGTAGTGAAGCATGATTGGCAGTAGTGAAGTGCAGTGAACCATGATTGGCAGTAGTGAAGTGCAATGAACCATTATTGGCAGTAGTGAAGCATGAGTGGCAGTAATGAAGCAAGATTGGCAGTAGTGAAGTGAAGTTAGCAGTCGTGAAGCATGATTGGTAGTTGTGAACTGGAGTGAAGTGAAATGAAGTTGGCAGTAATAAAGCATGATAGTCAGTAGTGAAGTGTAGTGAAGCATGATTGGCAGTAGTGAAGTGAAGTTGGCAGTTGTGAAGTGAAGTTGGCAATAGTAAAATAGAGTGAAGTGAAGTTGGCAGTAGTAAAATAAAATGAAGTGAAGTTGGCAGTAGGGAAACATGATTGGCAGCAGTGAAGTGAAGTTAGCAGTAGTGAAGTGAAGTTGGCTGTAGTGAAGCGTGATTGGCAGTAGTGAAGTGAAGTTGGCTGTAGTGAAGCATGATTGGCAGTAGTGAAGTGAAGTTGGCAGAAGTGAAGAATGATCTTGACCTAGTCTCTCTCGTGCTATCACGTATACCAGGGCTTATATTCTGTGCCGAGGAAACGAGTTCCTTGGTTTTCTACTTTCTAACGTTCAGGCCTTAACTGACAAGCTTTCATTAAAATTTTACTTTTTTCCGCTCTTATGTCTCGCTCACTTTTTTCGCAACTTTTTTTAGCATTTTTCTCAAAATCATATTTGAAATGAAGTTAATCAATATTTTCCATTATTATTTACAAGCAGCCGGTAAATTTTAAAATGTGAAACAATAGGTGATGTGAATAAGGACTCAAACTTTCCTCGACGAACATGCACGTTGACGTAATAATTTCTGTATTTGTCGAGATTAATGGTACATGGATTGATTGCGTGTCCTCGGATGCCAGTCTGCTTATTCATACTGAGTAAAACATAGTGAGACAGATATGAATGGATGTGTACGATTCATGAAAGTAGGGCCGTTCCTCAATGTCAATACTTGCACAGTTTTCCGTGTTAAATTCGGCTAGCCGAATGCTGTTGCTCACAGCACTTTTAAAATCTGGTTTCCTCTCGCATGCTTCCATCAGGGGGCATAGGGTAGCCAGTAGAGTTTGGTTAGATAGGTTTGTCTATCGTATGCTGTAGGGACTGGCGCCCCCAGGGGGGCACTGTTAGGTTACTTCAGATATTGCGGGCTTGCGGAGATCCTATCTTTCGTGCTCACTTTGCTTCTTTCAATTTTCATACCTTCTTCGCTATCTCTTCTTTGTTTTTTTCGTCTTCATTCGTGACTTGTTTTGTGTGCAGGGAATCCTGTGTGGGAACACACTTAGTTTTCAGTTTCCCCGTTCTCGACTGTCTGCATGAAATTGTCGCTTCTCTTGGCTTTGTTTGGAACACATTTCAAGTGGATAGGAAGATAAAAATTAATAATAACCTGATCTAATCTTAACACACGCTTCGTTTGATCTACGCTGTGCAGAGAACAAGCATACTAGGTCTATTTATATATAATCCAATTTTCGTTGCAACGCACGAATAGCTGCAGCGGTAAATCTCAGGCTAGTTGTCACCTCGCAACAATCTTCTGTGGTTACAAAGCCTGGGACTTTTTGCTACACCTGCTTGTGCATCGCAATCAACGTGGAAGTTCTATAAAAGAGACAAACATGCGTAATGATGCAGTTCTGACTGCATAGCTTCTGAGGCAGAAATCCGGTCTTTAGTTAAGGAAACCTCGTGCAGTGCGAGCGTTAGTGCTCACAAAACGGGTCATAATTTACTGAGCTACCTGAGGTAGACGGCGCCTGGCAGGCTTCGAGGTGCCATAAGTTATAGGTCATGGCCTAAAGTGGGGCTGCGAGGCCCGTTTGAACGCTGTAAGTGACGCTCCATCTAATTTTCTAGTGTATATGTGCTCAAGTCTAAATTTGGATCACAAAGGGTAGTAGGAGCAAGTGAAGTTTTAGCAGAGGGAAATTTTATGTGGAGCCCTCGACCTGCAGGTCACCTCCATAACACGGAGTGGACTGGCCAAGCTCGCCATTAAATTTGAGTCCCACATCAAGTTTAGGCTTTAGGAATCAAGTTTAGAGCAAATTAAGAGTACAGATGGCAGTCCACTGAATAATAAAAGAACGGCTGCAGCTATGATGGATTAGATGGGCTAGTGCTCCGTGGCAGCGAATGCTTAGATTGAAATGTAAAAGCTTGCAGAACTGAGGTGCTCGCGCGCATTTAACTTTCTGGTAATTTTTGTGTTGTGAACTATTTTACGCGTGTCTATCTATTAAGAATGAAGGAACTGTATTGTAGCTTTTTATATTATTAACGGGTGCCTTAAGGTGGTTATAGTTACAAGCTGTTAGCCATTGCATTGTATTTGTTTTATAGAGAAAATTGTTAGCAGAGCTCGGAATTATGGGCAGATTCGATTGTCTGAAATAGAATTAAATCATTTTCTTTGTGAAAGAACTTAGAGGAAAATTAATGAATTTCTAAAACCGTTTTGCTCTGATCCACGTTTCAATTTGTCGCTTGTTAGGCAATTTAGACTTCGGTTAAATTTAAAGTTGTAAGCAGAATGTACATTGAGTACAAAAAAGCGCACTTGAACTGCGAAAGCTAAAGCTAAACTTGAACAGAAGCTAAAAAATAAGTGATAAAATATACGGCACGTCTTTCGCAAGTTAATTAAATACTTTAAATTTGACTGTGAAGCATCACGACTACGATGATTTGAACCAATTGAACAAAAGTGCTAATTCTGCATGCCGTTCTTGCAAGACTTGCGTACAGTGAGCGTCTTTATGCTCGAGTGCAAACGAGCACCTTGCATGTTATAAGCTCTTGCGACAGAGTTTGCGAGCTTGCTCAATGCTTACATGCGAGTTAGCGTTGTGAGTTGCTAAAGTGGGAGGACGTCTGGCATTTCCTGTATTTACATAGAAATTTCGAATTATTTTACGCATGTGTAAGTACTTCTTTGCGGCCGAATACCGGTCCTGCGGTGTACCAAAACTCTAATAGACCAGAGCTCCTGAGTCACAAAAACTAGATCACGTTTTTTTTTTGGCACACGTTGAACCACCAATTGTTATCAAGACTTCGATAACCGGACTCGCCTTGAAGCTACAGTGCGGCTTCGTGCTAATACGGTAGAATAAATGCATGGAATAACTATTACGCTGGTGCAATTGAGTTGTGAAATAGTTTTCAAATCCCCAGTGACACACGTTTGATGTAGGGTTAGTTTCGGAGTAGCTCTGGTAAAACTATCATTTTCAAGTGACTTGCTCTTCTAATACGCACTGTAGTTTCGAGCCGGTAATCTTTACTAGTTCTTCGGGTGTTAACATTAGCCAGGTAATTGACGAATCCAACCCTAAACATCGTGCATTCATGTTATTACGGATATTTTATGCGTTGAGTTAGGGGAATGCCAGGGTAGACCACATTCATCTCCCATTTGTTCCTTTCAATTTTCGATTCGTGTACGGCTGAGTGGGTTTGGTGCAGTCGCTTTGTTTAAATTGATGAGCTCAACAGCATCGCCGCCAAAGTGATCCATTTAAATTTAATGCCGTGCCGATGTAAGTTTGCTGGTGCAACCTCCGCTCTCTGATGAACTGCGGGGGCGACAATCAAAATAGATTCCAATTTTCTGCTAAACGTTGGTTTGATGTTTTGCAAATGCAGTACAGGGCTTTGGCTGATATATTTCAATTACTCTATTTTAATTGGTCCTTGATTATACGAAGCTTCATGGTGTCAGTGCCAGACCTACAGTGCCCGTTCTGGATTGTCACATTCATTGTTATTTATTTTCTCAAAAAATTTTGATGAACACGTTAGTTAAGCTAGCGCTTGGAATCAAACTGTGGAAATTTTCATTACCTTCGAGTAGTCCTCTTCAAATTTGTTTCACTTCGGTTAGTGAAATTGCTATATATGGGAATGTCATTCCGTATGACTTTTCAAACGGCTGGTAATTAATAACAGCTTTTTAAAACGAAAAAATAGAATAAATAGAATAATTTCCTTCCTTTTGCCATATTACGTTTTTCAATCTACTGACATTTAATTTAGCGAAAGCATGGCGAAGGTCATGAATATTATTCAAAGAAATCATATCCTATTCTAGTAAAGGAGGTCTCGTAAAATACCTCACGCCTGTAACTCAAACATGGTCAATTTTGCCCATCTCTTGAAAAGTAAGAACCGTTGGTTGCGGTGTATTTTCTGGTCGACTCTAACCGTCAGTCTTCCACTCGCCACTCTTTACTCGCCACGATTTTTTTTGTATATCGATGTTTTTCTGCTGTATATGTTAAAACCTGTAGATTTTTCAAGTATTCTGTATTTATATACAAATAAGAAACGGACGCTTTAACATACGTATTGAAGGGTTCAGTTTGCTGATTTATTTTACTCCATAATATTTCAAGATTCTCCTCTATCACATTTTACAGAGTCGGATATGCGTGTTTCTTTGATAATTGCAAGTTAGCTTCGTTGTGCTGAACAATTTTCTCTAGCATCTCTTTGGTTTTACTCGTGGATCTTGGTTTGAGATAATATAGTTCAATGTTACGCAGTTGGATTCCAGTTGGATTTATCGTTGGATTTTGGTTTGAGGGATTGTAATTCAAAGTTACGCAGTTGGATTCCAGTTAGATTTACTGTTGGATCTTGGTTTGAGGGATGCTATCGGGGGCCCGTGAAGTGTTCCCGTGGTTGCAGTTAGACACCCAGGCTGGGTCGGGTCACAGCCTGCTTCGATATTTTGATAATAAAATTTTGAACAGGAAAAGGACGTTCAAAATTGAAACTCAACTTTCTAGTTGATTCGAAGTCATAAGTTGGGCGAAAGAAAGGGACTTTTTGATGATAACTTTGAAGTTATTTCATTGATGTTCCCTGACCTTCAACTCCAAACCCATGAAATTCTTTTGCAAATCCTTTTTCTAGGATTTTCGAGTCACGTTGACTCAGCAGCTTTGGTTCCGTTTGCTCAGTTCAATTGTAGTGTTTGTCTTCATTCTCGTGTTTCGGGCGAGTGTTTATCTTTATCTTTTTGAGCGCGGTCGAGCTGTAGCTTTAGTTCCTTTGAAGAATTATCACGAGGCGCCGCCCCGCAATGCAGTGGACGGATCGAAACGGTCGAGAGTTTTTCCCCATTTTTTCTTCGTCGATTTATGAAAAACTCAGAGCTGGAGTTCTTTAAATCTGCTCCAGTATTCTTTCAGCAAATTTTTTGCGTCGGGTAAAATTCAGTTCTGAAATCAGGATGGAGTTTGTTTTTCATGATGGGTGGAAATTCAATTGTCACACTGACAAAAAGGTAGTTCAAGTCCCCGTATCATTTTACACCCGTAGCGAAATTTATTTTTTACTTGAGGAATTTTTACGTGGTGCTATTTGATAGAATCTCACGAAAATTCAGGGCAATTTTGATTTTTGTCATGTTAGAAATAATGCTTTAATGACAAATAATATCCTGTTGCACTTTGTGTGATGCAATATTTTACCATGTTCCGAGAAAATTTAATTTAGATTCAAGACCGATTATCGACTAGTGGTAATGTCTTTGCTTCTAATTTGGGACTTTGGGGCTCCTGACGAGGGTATCCGTACGGAACTGTAGGCCCAGCATGCGCCTCTCCTCGTCAGCCAGCGCGCTTCAATTAGAGAAAAGCGTTCCTCAGAGCAGCTCGATCACCTGGGAATTAGCACCGCTTGTTTTAGAGGCTATTGAGACACATTTTCCTAGCTAGGTGCACATCGCTGATATCTCCTTTGCATCGCTTCACTTGTTCGTCGTAATACAGACCACAGACCTAATGCTATGCCATTCTTTGCGTCTCGTCGAGCGTCTAGCTTTGTCATCAAAACACTTTCTGAGCGTACACTTTCCTGTACAGAAATAATTTTTCGAATGTAGCTCTAACAACGAGGAGCAGTAAGAATATTTTTGTGCAAAAAAGAGTTAGACCGTACGGTTCGTGTAATTACGGCTGACCTTAGGTGCCAACTGTGAACGGAAGTGTCGGGTTAAGTCAGAGTTGAACTCTGGGGGAAATGATGCAAGGGTTGTTAAAAACCGCTGGCTGTGGTGAGGTGGAAGGAACCGGTGGAGAGGGGATATTAATGGAACTGGTGGATAGGGCGTGGAGGGAAGCAGGGAATGACTGGATGTGTCTAGGCGGCCGTTCATGCACATGCCGATTCATCCCTACTTTCTATCCAATTACTTCAATCGCAGATGTAATTTACGTAAAGCGACTGAGATCATTTTTACGCAATATTCACCTTTAGTGACGTGTGTGCTTGACGTCTGTCACGGGTTCCAAGGGCTCAAGTCACGCAAACCTAAAGGCATTTCCTAGAAAAAAGTGTAATTTCTTCAAAAAGGGAATTGAAGAAAAACCAACCTTGACTCGCAATCAGTTTGCATGAAAATGTTATAAGAACGAGTAGCTGGTGCGGCGAAGAAGTGACGTCTATATATTACAGATGTTCTTTGTCCTGTCATTTTTAACTCGTGTTCAGATTCTGAAGCTGCCCTTAACAAAACCTACGGTGATCGGCACAACATTTGTGTTGCTACGGTGATCGGCACAACACAACGAAATCCAATTTTTCGTATTTTTGGTCTGAAATTCACACTTTTATTTACGTAACATTTTCTTCAACGTTTAAAAAATTTCCAAAATATTTTATGACTTGCGACGAGCCTCAGGGCCTGTGGTGGGAGCTGCAAGTCGGGAAAACATAGGCCTGAAAAATTTCTGTAGCCTACACCAAAATTTCTTTGAAGGTGGGGCTGTTGTGGTTCGATCGCCTGAGCAGTCCTTTACGAACCTGCGTTATAATTTTCCGGACACAGTGTTTGGATTCTGCGTTCTGTATGCTGCCCGAGTTGTTCTACAACTTGCATATTATATATGTACTTCTTTCAGCCATAGTCTCAACTTTCATGAGGTTCTACATGATGGCCCAGATGTTTCTAGAACCTGGATTATAATTTCTTCTATCATAGTCTTGACTATTGTGTGGTTCTGTCTGCCGTCCAGGTTTCAATGGCTGCATTCCTGCAGCTCGCGCTATTATTGACAGTGTTAGCTGATAAATGAGTCTTTCATCGATTTGTAAGCGTCAGGGAATTCAAAGAGAGTTCTCCATTGCATGACGCTTGCTTGTGAGCTCCAGTAATTTGAGTAGTGCATGAATCCGTTTCATTTTACTTGTCTTATTCAAGTAAAGTTGAATAATCTGTGCAGGTGTATTTTTTAATTTAAATATGGAAATATAATATGTATCCGTTATGAAAGTCATTGCTTACTTTAATTTCTGATGAATTCGCCGTTATACAGCGTTTTTACTTATTCTGCACTTTCGCTCAGACCTTTAGTCGTTTAATCGTCGTTCAATACAAGTGCGTGAACGTTAGAAAGCTTTGCACGCACCGCCATATCATTGACGTTCCCCAAGTGTTCAGCAATACAACTAATGCAGTATGAGTCCATTAGAACATTTCATCGTGCCCAATCAATTTTAAATCAGCGAACGTGGCAAAGTTGAGGTTACCTCTCGCCTGCAATCTATCAAATCTCAAATCGTACTCTAATGACATTCAGACCCATTTTATAGCTTTGATGCGCACGTGCTAAAGGCTTATATTGGTACGGCGGAGTCAAGTTCGTAGGGTCTCGTTCCGGGGCGAGCGTCACGATTCGTGGGCTCACGCAGGTGCGCAGACGTGCCACAGCACGGTAATGCGACGGCTGGTGCAGCGTTCCATGTCACGTTCCTACGCAAGGTGAACTGGTTGCCCGCGGCCAGGTCGAGGTCGCCGCTCGTATTTACACTCTACGTTGAAATCGCGGAAACTCTGAGCCGAAAGACGACCTGTGGTGGCAAGCAGATGCCCGTGACTTCCAATACGATTGTAATCTCTCGCCGTGGGAACTTCATGGCGTTCTTAAGTTTTTACTGAACTTCCGTGACCCGTTGGGTTACTCATGGTAGCTTATTTTAACATATCTTCAGCCCTTGGTGTAAAAACAAGTACGGAGAAAGAGAAATAAATGAAGAGTCACACTTTTTGTGAAAATTTATCCGTAAATTCCGTATATTGGATAAGCAAATGTTACTTCAAACAAACAAATCGACGAACAAATATTTCAGAGCTTTTGTAGTCAGTCATCTGGCAATATTTTTCGGTTGAGTTTCCTTATTCTTTTTCGGGTGGCAAAAAAGCGGTAATATTTTGAGTGAATAGTTCTTCAGCGTAGATTGAAAACTTAAATGACGTAGGAATGATGTTTTTAGGTTTCTGTTCCTTCCTGTCCGAATTTCTCTGAGAGTTATTGACATTACGTATCTGTCACTGGATTAGAAATTGAAACCCTTTCAATTCAAATAAATTACCATTTGCATAATAGTTCGTGTTGAATTGGATTATTATATTATCGAGTTCTACTTGACGTCAATTTAATAAGAGTGAAACATTATGTTGTTCGGCAATTAATACATAGGTGTAAATTTGATACCTTCAGGGTGCGTCAAATCCACACAGACCTACTGAATGACCGCACTTCCCTCGACCGAGCGTGAGAGCTGCATCAAAGTCGACCACAACTTTGTGGTCGATAAATACTTACACGAACCACGAAGATACAACAAACTTGTGAAACAATCTTGTGAGCTACATTCACGAATGTCAATTTTACACACAGTTTTAAGCCTCGCGACTGAGATAGAAACGGACTGGTCCGTATAATGTGACAATCTCTTAAATATAACTTTTCGTGACACACAGAGTAGTCATGATTTGAGATGCATAAGGTCATGTTGTGAAATAAACCTATATAGAGGGGTGGTGCATAAAAGAGGGTACTTGAAATGGGGGCGGTGAATCAAAAAAGGAACTGCATCCGAGTTGCCGGGAAGTGTTTCGTTCTTCTTCAATGGAAATATGTAGGATAGGTTCACACATACTGCGGCATGGAATGGTGCTGTATCAACGAGAATATAGCACAAAGTCTGGGAAAGCCCTCGTCAACTAAATGAGCATGATGAGCGAATTAAATTTGAATGTTATTGTATAAGTCATCAATTGACAAAATTAAATGTGAGGGAGATTTTAATTTTAATATTGTGTGAAATGTGGAAATATAGGCAAAAAATGTGAGACCTCAAGAAATTGTCGAAGTATGGACTAGAAATTGATTTTTTTTTACTCTTTTCAACTGATAAACTGATCAGCGGTTGGCCTATTGGTGAAAATCGATTGATTAGCTGATACAGGTCTACTGCAACATGCGTTAACGCAATATAGATCTACTGCAACACGAGTTAACGCAATACGAGTCTACTTGGAAATTAGTGAACAGAATACGTCTACAGTGTAATAAGTAAAAAACAGTTCAAGTCTACAATTGACCCTCGCATCAACTGACTTCAGGCCAATTGCGGTGTCTGAAAATACCCAATTAGGTCGATCTCAGAATACGATTCCAAAAATATAGGTTTGAGCTTTCCTGTGGGCAGGTACAGTAAGTACTTGGAGTTCTTCAAAATATAATGCAACTTTGTCTACAGGTGTTCAGAATTGTAGGGTCAGTTTTTCCCCGTTTTAATCCGTTGTTACCACTGTCGACAACGGATTTAAAATTAGTGAGTACAATACGGATCTAACGCATATTGAGTTCACCGAATTTCGTTATAGTGCGTGGATTTAGTGGGGAAAACATATAATCTTCAGAGACATTTTTCAGCACCAGTGTAAAAGTAAAGTGAACGAAATTTTACGTCTAAAATTGTACTTGATAATTCAGAAATGCAAGAAAAGTTCGCTTACAAAGCAGCTTCAATAAAAACGTCAAGGCAAAAAGCACTCTATAAAACATCACGTTATACTTGTAAAAATTCTACACAGGATGTTTCGGGTCTTAGACATTTTCAGCAAAATTCTGAAAATGATAAATCAGAAATCTAAAGGTATTCAAAACTAAGTCAAATCATACAATTGAGGCTAATAAAACATTGTCAAAAAATCTAGATCAAAACAAGGAGTTGTTGACCGCGGGAGCATACCTAAAAAAAAAGAAGCTATAGGAGAGTTACCCCACTATGAGAAGGGGCTGGGCGCTGTGCCAGTCAACGTCCAGTTTTTGCTCATGCATAGAAAGGGACTAGACATGCTTGTTTGTGATACATTCTGATTCTAATTCTGGAAAAATCGCCAAACGAGTTTATCCAAGGTATATACAGCTTATCGATTATACGAATAATTTGCAAGTTGCGATATTACCGGTGGGTCCTCTTAGATGTTTACATTTGGAACCAAGTAAGTTGACTGACAGTCGTTCGAAGCGTTTGAAGTGTTTTGTGTCACTCGAATGCGGTTAAAGCGAAGTCGATTCGGCCAGTAAATTTCATGTCGCTTTTAGATGGTGGGCTGATTTATGGGATTGTACGGATACGTTACTGTGTTGACTGTGATCATGTTCCTTTCGCTTATCTACGTACACGTTTTGGAAACATTTTCACAATAATATTTTAATCCTTGAATGTTGTCAGTTGTCGAAGGCTCTAGTGCGCAATAGGTGCATCCTGGCGCGGCGAGAAGGAAGGCCTTCTATAGAAAGGGAAGAAAAACCGAGGCCAAGATTTTCTTCGTAAGTTCCTTACATTGAAGGTCTTGTATGTCTTATGGCAGTTACGTGCGTCCACTTCGATTTCTGGGTTCGAATTTAGTCAGATTTAACGTACTTGAATTTTGAGTTGAATTTCAACATGAAAAATGTTAATGTATTTCGTGTGAAAGGAGATGCCCAAATCCTCCGTGCGAGCTGTGGCATTGATCCGAACTTCATGCTTGTGATATGCAATGCAATTATTTCAATGATTTTGGACTTGTACTTGTATAACCTTCACTATCCCGAGACGAGTATCCAAATTGAAGTTCATTTCTGATGGTTAAACCATCTGGGGCGTATGCAAAAGGATTAGGTTAGTTTGGTTTATTTATCCTATGCTATGTGACAGGCGTCCCGAGGGAGCACTGTAAGGCTACCTCAGCTCTAGCTAGGCCTCTGTAACTTCTGTATTTCGTGCCCACCTTGCTTCTTTCCATTTATACTTTTTTTCGCTGATTATTCTTAACCTTTTCTTCTTCGTCTTCTTTCGTAACTTAGTGTTTCTATACTTAGGGAATCTGGTGAGGGAACAGACTTGTGCATAGATTGCACGTTTTCTAAAGTTCATGCAAAACGGTCCTTTATTTTCGCTATCGTTAGATTACATTCTATGTCAATAGGAAGCCTTAAACCAACTAAAAATCTAATCTTTCGACTGTTACACATCCCCCATTTATCAAATTTATAACTATGAATATTATTCTTCACTCATATCCACAACATTACCAGCTTTGATAGTAAATTTTTTGACCAATTTTTCTATCCGTGTACTCACCCAACATCACCAAACAATTGCTTTACAAAGATACCTCACAGCAACAACCATTGACCGCGTACAGAAACGTAACGTCCTGTTTCTGAAACGAAAACCTTTCTCTGAACTGTCAGACGAGTTTGAATAAAATCGTTATTCGGTTGTTGATGCTTCTTCCGTGCCCGGCCTTTACGTTCACAAAAGAAGACCGGAGATTGACATAGCGACGTCAACAGGCCAGCTAATATTGCTTGTCGTCAGCACTTCGTGTTGTCGTCACGGCTCATGGGACATGGGGATGTGCCACAGATATTTCCAGCTAATTTTAAAGGACTTATTTGACGCAAAGTAATCAATGTAGAATAAATCTGACGTGTATGCGTACATCAATCATTACACTGTTATTTCGCTTTAGTGGAAAACACTCGTGTATGTCGTCTGAAACGAAACGTCTTGTTTTTAGATGTTAGAATTAATTGTTCGAATGCTAACTTGGAAGCGCTAACTTTCCGTCTAATGGTACCATCTTCCTGTTCGAAGATAATGTTCTAGTTGTTGCGTTAGTGTATCAAGATATGCCGATATCTTATTATTTGTGTTCTGAATAAATGTATATATTTAGTAACATACTTAATTTTGTGCAAAATTAGAAATAATTTGCATTTTGTAATTTTCATCGGAGCCTAAGTCAATGCTCGTGAAGAGTGTTTTTTCATGGGCCATTTCTTTCTTTATTGAACTTTTTGGATTATAATTTACATCCCTTATCTTAAATGTAAGAAAAACACCTTTACTCGTGTATGACACTCTGAACGCTTTCTAATCCGTCCTGTATTCACGAATGTTTTCGTGTAGCCTGTATTATCACAAAATGGTGGCACGATGCGCATGTTTGGCTCGTCTCCGCGGCGTAGGCAACGTACGTTGCGGTAGTTGGAGGCCCTGGAAACGTGAAGTTTGCTGAGTGCTGAGCCTTGAGTCCGCCGCTGTGATGTGCTGAGTCATGCTCGTCATGAGGCGGATGCTGAGGGCCAGAGCGGCGGTCTCCCATTCCGGGACTGTAACCTGATAATTTCAAGTAAAATTTGCTTTGACTGCTGTGAGGTTATGAGGGATATCTCCAGGTCCGTAGGTGCGGCGTGTGCTGGCAGCTGTGGAGGTGACAGCCTCGTGTGTCGAGTGGCGTGCTGTGTTCCGTAGTGATGGATGAAGTTCTAAAGATCAATGAAGCTCTAACGATGGATGAAGTGATGGATGAAATTCCAACGATGGATAAGGTGTCAGTGGACACATGCCGTAGCAATGAGCGTTCGAAATTAATTCGAAGGAAAAAATAATGTTCCAAGGATTTATTTGATAAAAACGCTAGGTGTGGTGAAATTGAAGAATAGTGTCCCGTATGCATTGTTGTAATTTCCGCATTTTTATGCCCTGCCTAAGTCGGATATTTCTAAACTAAAACACAAAGATTTCTCAGACAGCTGTTCTGGTTGCTCGCGTCACTCATTTTAATGACGTCCGTCCTGAATGGAAGCCTTTTTTATTCTCTGCACAATTTTACTTTTAATTCAAGTTCAATTGAGCCGTCCAAAATACGTTCAGATTATTATGAGGATGAAGAGTCTTCCCAATTTTAGTCGCGTTTTCATCTTTTCACTCTCATCGAACGAAACATATTAAAAATAGGTATAAATATTGAGAATGTTTTCTCCAAATACCGTGCTCTTTATTGCTTCATTTCAAATTATCGATGATAAATGAAGCCGTCGAAACAGCCTTTTTTTCCGTTACATGAAAAGGACGTACTCGGTAGTTAGTAAGTATAAATCGGTCAACTAGCGTGGGCAGCGAGAACGCGCTCAAATCTACGAACTCATTTAGTTCGTTCGATCGTCACTCAGTAATTTCATGCTCAGAAACTGCCAAGATTTTATTCCGTGTGTAGTTTTAGTTGTGCTTTTCAGAGTTCTTCGACAAAAAATTGAATAGAAGGTTTACTTTCAGTTACATTAGCCGTAATATTTCCACACAGAGCGCCATAGCCATGCTGTGTTAGTTCCGGGAACTCGTCCCTCTCGTCACGCAGGAGATCTCAAGACTAGCTCTACTTGAAATGTTCGTCAGTCAGTTTCTGAGCGTGTACGAAGGGTGCAGGTTTCAATTTGATATATTTATACATATATGGATATAAGCGAATAGTTGTCCTATAGTATATATGGGTCCTATACTATAGGACCCATGTCCTATAGTGTATATGGATATAAATAGGACATTTTACGAGCAATGTTTATCTGAAATATTTTTTCACTTTTCTAAAGATACCGCAAGTCCTTGGTTAACTTTTTTTAAACTATCCGACAGTAAAACTTTAGAATACCGAGTATCACTGTATTAAAATTCTCGACAACGTTTCGGTCCTAAACATTGACCATCATCAGGTCTAAAAAGCTTTTATCAATTATTTTCAAGCACATTAAAATTGAAAGTTATTGTTGTACAGTTTTACGGTATCACAAATACCGATCAAACTGAAGGCCATCTGCTTACGCGGCTTCTTTACAGGTAACGGTTCGGAATGTTTAACTTAATAGAGTTTCATTCATTAAAATTAAACTTTTTGAACCGTTCCCCGTAAAGAAGCCGCACAAGTAGGTAGCCTTCATTTTGATTGCTATCTGTGATACTGTAAAATTGTACAATAAGAACTTTTTTATTGTATTTGAAAATAATTGATGAAAGTTTTAAAGACCTGATGATGGCCAATGTTTCAGACTGAAACCTTGTCGAGATTTGATGCAATAATATTCGTTATTTCAAAGGTTTACTCACGGATAGTTTGAAAAAGTTCATCAATGACCGTCTCAATATTTTTAGGGAAGGGGAAAAAATTCTTGAAATTGAACTGTAAAATTAATGCAGAAATACAATTTTTAGTAATGTTTATGCAAGTCAGGCAGTACCCATAATTATTATTAGTAATATTTACTCAAGTAACTTTACAATTGTGCAAGAAAATGCAGTTACCTGTTGTACTGGAGAGGTGTAAAATCCCTGTGCTGAGGTGTATTACTGCCAGGTCTCATGCTACAAAACCTGTATGCTTAAGCGTAGTATTTCGTTGGCAGTGTGATTTTGGCAACGGTGTTCCACTGTTTTAACTGAATGAAATATTTAGGAAGCGCACAGCGAGGGATCTGGAGAGGCTCTTCAACTCATCAGGGTTTTTATTCTTGAAGTGGCTAACTCGTTCACCCGCTTCCCTATCCTCATGGAGATAACGTGGTCGAGTAAATCAGTCCCTGACGAACGTAAAAACGTGTGAATGAAGTGTTATTTTAGCGTGCGTATGAGTACATTGCTTCGCATTTTTTGAGTGAAAATGCAATACTTTGTGGTTCCCTCAGTAGGATTTTTTCTTCGTATGCGGCCCGACTCGTTGGACTTTCAGCGTCCGGCATCCCCGTCCGTGCACTCGCGAGTGCCGCCAATATCGGAACTTCCATGATGACAAACCTCATTATTGACTTCTGGATCATAAATGCTTGTTACCTCCATCGTCGATAATCGATTTCCAAAGTTAAATCGTTGCTTTACCGTGAACGTCCCTACTGAAGTGATTTGATGACTTGCTTTAATGATCTGTTTGAAGAGCCTCATCAACTGCATAAAATTCTCCACGCTAGGTTCCGCTTCTGGCCGGACGTGTCCTGAGCACTCCGATGTGCATCGACTTGGGTGGCTCTGTTCTACTTACGGTTAATTGGTCCTTTGTTGCCTCAAAATTCAGTCTGGAAATATTGTTCCAAATTATTGACTGGAACGAAAAAGCGTGAGCTGACCGAACGCACCAAGTCTCGGTGTGTTAAAGCTCTAGGAAATCTTCTTATTTTTGACAGCAAATTTCCCGTTGCTTTTGTTTTAAACCAGTTATTGAAAAACGCAAGTAGAGACCAGCTTAGTTTTTGCTGGAAAAAGTACATACATTTCAGTTTTGAAGTGTGCAACATTTTTCGTCAGTCTCTGTCATCGTCGTACCGGATCTGCGTCGTAGGAAGAGCAATTGTATAACCTTGAATGATGCGTTTTTGGACGAATCCAAAGCTTCTTTTCTGTCCATTCACAGAAGTTGAATGAATTTGTCATTGACATTTTGTTTAGACTCCAAGCTGTCGTGTTTGCAGATTTCCCGTCGTGTATGTCGTTACGTTTTCATGTGCATAGTACGTACCTCGGCGCATGGGGCGGGTTTTCTCTGTCATTTTGGTACAGACGCTTTCTCAGCCCTCACACATCCCCGTTGAGTAACACAACAGTCCTTCATATGAACTGAATTCTACTGTTTTTCCCTTCAATTACGATTCCAACCTTGCATCAAATAACGTCCGTCTCATCACGGCTCGACTCGGAGGTTGCACGTAGACGAGTTTATATCCAGGATGAATTACGGGGCTGCAACCGTGCAAGTGATGCTCTGTAATGTATTTGATGACGTGCGACATCGTGCCATCCGTACATTCGACTTCTGTTCCTACTATTCGTGTTTCACATGCATGAATATTACTTGCCTCACAATGATCCTGGCGTTAATTGGTCACTACCAGCTTCCGCTCGCTGTCCATGAGAGAGTTGGCTATTTAGCGGCCGTGTACAGCTGCGCCTGTTTCTGGCCGACTCTTTGTTGTGCCAGAATGTTGACTGCCTGGTGCTGTATCCCTCACTGAATATGTTACTTTTACTGTCCAACAACTCAGTCGTGTCGGTTTCAACACACTCTCGAGCTGATTACTGAACAGCTCCTTCGAAAAAATTTGCTCTCATCTGATTGAATTTTCGCCATTTTTCCTGGTCAAGTCTCAACCTGATCATTCGTTGTGCTCTTGAAAAAATCTATTTACTACATACTGGGTCGTTGAAACTATCAATTTTTTTGCAAGTATTCTCGATATATTATTACGATTAAAGATGGTGTTTATTTTAGGCCTTTCAACTCAGCTGAGTCACAGTAAAAATATCTTCTCTGTGTTGTCCATCGTAAATCTACATCATTGTCCTAAGTTTATATCATCAATACGTAAGATTTCTTTCCAATTTTTGAGAAGGTCTCAAAACAACGAATTTTCTCCTCTTATTTTGCGGAGAATTAAGGTAGATATGACATAACGATATATTTAGTTACAACAAACAAAGGAAAAAATTACACTCGAGGGAAAAAGGTGTCGCAGCGCGAGAAATTGAAAAATTAATTTTTGAACAAATGTTTTTACAAATAGGCGACGACATGCACTCGCTCTCTGACTGCGGTTGTGTCCCATTAGGTGCGGTTGCCCTCGACTGCTGCAGGTTACGCAGCTGGTCTGAATTCCGCTGTGCCGGTCGTGTTGGTACTCCTGCTACTGCGTCTACTCGTCCTGCTGCTTCTTTTGAGCAATATGGTCGCGATGTCGCTACTTCCAGGGTGTTCTTCCCCATAAGCGGCTGTTCCAACTGAAAACACGCTCAAAATATCTGGTCCCCTGCAACTCTACATCCACATTTTTGTGCAACACGTAATTTGCTTGTGACATTCAACAAAGATTCAAACCCCACTTGAGAGCGACGCTGTTCGTTTCTGTGGTACACTTTAAGCTGCAACCACTGTTCTTCGCGTGGACTTTTTTTTTAGCCATTGTTTTTACCTGAATTTGCACTGCTCTCTCAGCTGTTGTTTGTTGCGTAACTCATCGGCAACCGAAGGCGCAAGAACGGTACAGAAGCTAGCGGTGCTGCACCGTGCCCCGACTGTCCTGCTCTAACGGCTCTTGGATAACGGCGGTGACCTCGCGCCCGCCTCTAGACGCGCTCGCCTCTCTAGTGCCGTTCACTTAACCCATAGAGGGCAGTCTCTACCTTCAGTGTCTTCGCATAGCTTTGACCCGGCATTTGTTAAGGTGTCACACTTAAATATGTGGCACCGGCTGTTGCGGTTCAAACACGGACGCATGTTCTATCGAGGCTAAGTTGTTTTACAGTTTCTGTCTCATTTGACTTTAGCCTCAAGTCATGATAATCTATTACCAAGTATTTATACAGTATGCCTCTTCCCTTCTCTCTGTCCATTCACTTACTAGTTCGAGTCTTAATAATTGCGTCAAAGTAATGTGTTTGTTTCTTGAATGTTTGGCGACACGTCACCACAACCTCTCCATCTTTTGTCGAAGAAACAGTCAAGAAATACACGAGCTGTTTGTGTGTGCTTAACTTCAAGATTATATTTGGCCTATTCCTCGCGATCAAAATACGGTCGAACATATTGTAACGCCCAAGAAATTTCGAATTCAATTATTAAAATTAAAATCCCATCCGTCTGAGAAGTTTTCAAACATTTTTCAGTTGACTTCAGCTCTGCTGAGTTTCTAGTTATTGGGATTTCGCTACTATAATTTTGCTAGAAACCAATGTACCCTGTTATTTTACTACCTTAATTTCGCTCAAAAATAGTGCACGCTGTCATTTTACAATTAAGATTCTACTTTAAAATATTGTATTGTCAGTATACAACTATAATTGCACGTAAAATTAGTATACCTTGTCATTATACAACAAATAATCCTGCTTAAAAATAATGTATCCTTTCATTTTGCGATCATAATTCTGTTGAGAAACTATACCTTTGTCATTTTACTACCATAATTGTGCTTAAAAATACTGCACCTTGTTTTTTTTTCTCCGAGTTGAGCCAAAGGGAATTACGTGGTCCAGAGGAATGAGCTCCAGGTGTTGGACGACAAGTCGTAACTCGAGTTGTTAATTTAATTCTCCTGTAATATGAAGCGTTACTCGAATTCTCTCATTTTAGGCGTGCGTCATTGCCTGAAAAAAATGAACGTTTGAAAAATGACAGAACGATTTGTACGTAGCAAAACCTGAAGGAACTCGCACTGGCCCTGTGACAGACTTGATTAATGAACTCAGGGTAGTAATACTTGATGGATCTTTGAAGAAAAGCATTCTCACAGAAGAGATGAAATCGGATCTTTTTTTAATACTCAGCTTATGAGTAGAGCTGCTCCCTATACTTCTAAATTAGGTCGCAATGAAACTACCACAAGCTTTCATACTTGAAGAATGAAGATTCTAGTTTTCAAAATAGCTACGGAAATATTCTAAGATTGAATTTCTATTTTACAGATTAGTCGTTTTACTACAAATTCGGATGGAATTGCAATTCGACTGCCGTTTTCCTAGGGACGGAAATGGTTTCTTCCCGCTAAGTGAAGTATGAATTTATTGATGCATGAATTTATGAACCTCCAAACTGAATTTATGTAAGCAAGCTGAAAATCTTAATGTGTGTATATTTTTGAATAAAATTTATTTCTCGTTAGTTTCACAACAGTTGTTAGAGAAAATATTTGTGCAAAATAATTTAATAAAAGATTACGCCTGAGGACCAATATCCCCCAATATTTATACTATATTTAAGATTGTACATGAATCGCGGACGTTGCCGAAGTTGAGTGGCACCATCAATAAGTGTGGTGTGGGAGGTGACATGCGTGTCGACTTGGAAAAGGGCAGTCAAGTTCGTGGGAAGCGCGTGTCAGGACTACACTCACGGTATAAGTCCATCTAGTGTCGTATGAGGGATCCCAGCTGGTGTTATTGTCATTGTGCATATTGCAAGACTGATGATTTTCGTTTTTAATGAGAGCGATATCTATTCGTCGTTGGATTCGTTGAATTTTCCGAATCCCGAGTGAACAATGAGTGCTTCACTCGATTTATGCCGCGAACGAGACGGTGTTGAATGAAAGCCCAACGATGCTTAATCATGATAAAGGTCGTGAGCTCTTAGACATCTTTAATTTGTACTACCTTTTTTCATTCGTCCATTTAGAATTTTAAGCCTACTTTCTAGCTGTATATATTTTTATTTGCCACTGATAAAATTGCCCATGTTCATGATGTACATTTCCTAAACGTAAAAGAAGTACTTGACTCTGAAAATGTCATCAGTTTTTGTGTCGACGTTTGATCTATCTCAATGCCGTGAGCTCGTGGATCGTAATGATTATCTCCCCCTGAAACTTAGGCCTGGTGATGGTGTGGGCTCCGTAGAAGTTTACTGTTACGGACTGGAATGGTGCTTGCGTGCTGCAGCAGTTCAGATCGGCGGCTCCGTGGTGACGTGATGCTCGAGCACAGTAGAATCGAGTGGTATTCACGGCTATCGGCCGTTGATGGACGATTCATCTTCCTTCTGGACCAGTTTCGCTTCATTGTTTGTAAATAAATGGGTCTCGCTATTTCTGTTAATTGGTCATCGACCCTCTATGAAAAACTCGAATAATCACTTTCGTTCCCGACACTTTAGCTAGCAGGCAGCCTGGCGCACCACGATCTTCTTTCTTACAGAGTGAAAAAGCATCGTTTAAATTCAGGCAACCTGTATGCTTTGGCACCAGCAAAAATTGGCCGTAGGGCAAAACTGAACTTTGTTAGTCGAAAAATTATCCTTACTGTATAATTGAGGCATTTCCTCGCTGATTGTTCCCTGCCTAGTGATCGCCTTGTGGATATATCGCTGGTACAGTAGAGCTAGCTTTAAATTTGCTACATAACTTGATGGAGCTTCAATAATCACGTTCTCCACACACAACTGCCCGCGGTTGTGCAACTTCGCAATGAAGTTGCAGGATTCAGGCGAAGCGCCGTGTGCGCGCGGTGTTTGTCCAGCGTGATGCACGGAACTAGGCACGCATGCGTGTGTTGCATGCGCCGCTTTGGTGCGGCCGGAGAGTTGGGAGCCGAGGTCGCTCCGAGGGACACGTCATCTCAAAGAGGCTCGAGAGAAAGTGACCTGACGGGAGAATCTTCGTTTCCCCTGAGGTCTGACTCCCACTCTTCCATCTCTGCCTTCCTTAGTCTGCCGTCGCTTGCGGTGTGAGGAGATGTCCTTTATCGTGAGGTGAACTCGATTTTTTATGCGAGCTCTTGAAATTCTTGATTCGTCCTTAGTTTGAATAAATGTTTGTATCTGGAGTTCTGGATTATTTTAGAGTGTGTATGGCTTTTAATCGATAAGCTACAGGTGTTAGATGGCATGTTCATACCGCCTATTTAACTAGAGTCACGTGTTTACAAGCATATTTTGCCCTCCTAGTTTTTGAAGTTCGTTAGTGCCATTATAAGTAGAACTAGTACTTTACGTGTTAATCAAAACGCAATCTCAAACTTAACGTCCACACTCGAGTTCCCGATTGTAAGGCAAAAGTTCCGACTTTTTATTGAGTAGTGTGAGTCAACCAACGCCGAATTTTCATTGTGCCCCTTTTAATATGAACTTTTTTATCGTCAATCGCGTTGGTGTGAATATGCCGGCCGCAGTGTTCGCAGTGATGCCGGCTTGTGTCACGTACGCTCTGGCTCACGGCCTGTGGCTGCAGCGCCGCCCCATGTACGAATATACCAACGCGGATGTGACATGTGGGATACAGGTGACCGCGAAAGCGGATGTCCTGCACTAACCCTGATCATCCAAAACGGATGTCCTTTCCCAGTATCTCTCTCCCAGCATCCCTCGCCCAGCATTCCTCTCCCAGCATCCCTCGCCCAGCATTCCTCTCCCAGCATCCCTCTCCCAGCATCCCTCTCCCAGCATCCCT
>VOMN01090762.1:0-15754 GCA_014899125.1 Orchestia grillus | reverse complement strand
GTTTACAAATTTTATACTTCGTTTTTAATTTCCTTATATTAATTTCGGTTATAGTTGCACCTAACACCACATTCTATAAATCAGTTCAGAATTTCTCCATCACTTCGGAAAGTATTCCAAAAGTTGATATTAGGAAGAGTTGAAAGTATGGGAGTCCGGAAGCGGCCACCCCGCCGAGTCACACTCTGATAAGCCCGCTGGGAGCCCCGCCGGACCCGGGCTGGCGCACGGAGGCTTCTTATGAGGCGCTTTTTCGGGGCGTGTTCTGGGAACACCTCCGACCGAGAGCCTAACGGTGCATCTGAGCAGCGAGATTTGCGCGGGATGATGGACGAGAGATCTCGTCTGAACGGATGCAGCCAGTTACGGTGAAACTCTTAAGCAGCTTTCAAGTCTGGACCTAAATACGCTGTACACGCTGTGAAATACGGCGCGAGATGCGTTCTCTTATTATCAATGAAGCTAAGAATACTAGCAAGGACGGCACTCTCAATACATGGCGACCGAAAACAGAGGTTCATTTCGGATCATCAGCATAGAACGTAAGGACGAGATCATTCAGATTGAACTGTATGAACATTACACTTTTATTTTATGACTGATTATGGCTTTGGATTGGAAAGATAAATAAGAGACCTATAACATAAACAACACATACGATAGTTTCAAAAAGCAAAACTAGAGATAACAGATAACAACTTACTAAAAACAGCACAGAGAAATATGAAACTCAAAATCTTGAACGAAAAAATTCCTGAATACTATAAATAAATCTCACAAGGTCACGATAATGAAATGATTCTTTTGTATGACACTGTTGCATTTATTCAATAACCTATGTACGCATTCATATATTTTGTAACATGTCTGTAACAGATCTTCCCAGTCGTATATGACACCGGAGACTTACGTTCAACGCACCTTACGGTAAGGGCTATACAGACGCTTCTCATATTGTTGCGCCTTATGATGAGGGCTATACAGACGCTTCTCATATTGTTGCACCTTATGATGAGGGCTATACAGACGCTTCTCATATTGTTGCACCTTATGGTAAGGGCTATACAGACTCACCTCCTGCCAAGAGGTACACAGACGCACCTCCTGCCAAGAGGTACACAGACGTGCCTCAATTGAAGGACAGCGTAGTCTCGTGTCCAGTACACTGGCAATGAAGCAAGCACAGAGACGTGACGCATCACACATTAATGTAGCTCCCATTAAGCGCAGTCGAGGCGCACCCAAGTCCAGGACAATTGCAACGAAGCAAATACAGGAAACATGCCTCGAGCGCACGCATCCTTGCCAGCATCCACCGTCTGCTGTGCATCACGCCCTGCCCAAATGCCAGCTGCTTCTGGAGCTGTAGGCGCCAGTCCCTGGCTCCAACACAATCTAGAGTTGCCCCTCCCGTGTGGCACGAGATCGGCTCCGCCAAATGAGCGCTCTGTCTTCTCATTTGCTTCTTGTAATACGATCTGTTTGCTTCTCTTGACACGAATATGTTTTGTATCATTTGATGCGATCTCTAGTTGATACCGCTCCGTACGATGGACGATTGCGGAGTGGGTTGTTTGCTGGAATCGATCTAGCGCTCAATGCAGGGGACGACTGTACATCATTTACAATTTTTTTGGACCACCCAAACGTACATCTATGCAGTATGTACTTTATACACGTAGGTCTGTATATGTACATGAAGGTATAGAAATACAAGCACAATTGAACACAAGGTGGGGCGACGTAGTCTTGCTTCGACTTCTCTGAACTAAGATATATACGGGGTGGGCCACAAGTAAAAACCCCCCATCAAAATTACCATATCACTAGTGCTACAATGGGTGCAGAGCTTTTTCAGTGCATCAGTGCTACCGGCGTGCGCGGTGGTACCTTACTTATGGCCCATTCTGGAATTGTATCCTAGTCATTGGTATTATATGAGAACTCGTGGATGTTACCGAACAAGGGAATGCCAAGCCTTGGTTTACCAGCGCTGAGACTTCAATTGTCTTGTGTATTACAAACACAGAACGGCTTCTTGAAAGCTACGTCACGAGTGACAAAAAATTATTGTATTGTTTTTAAACTACTTCCATGGAAAATGTCGCATCATCAGCTTTATCTACGAATTCAAAATGAAACTGTTGAAATAATTTAGACGTCAGATCTTTAAAAAATGAGCAACACGGAGAAATAACCGAGATGAAAAAGACGGATAGTAACACAAATAAAAGAAGCAGAATGATGTTCGAAAAATGTTCTAGTGTGGTAAAATAGCTTCATACGGTCTGTCCACCGTAGACCGTAACCTGGTACGGGCCCTGAACAGTTCCCAGGTGCCGCCCGCCGCACCGACGCACTCTCCCTCTTTTCAAGAGGGCTCCAACATCTGCGCTGCACCTCTAAAGCGACCATTCCGGGAAATCAGCTCAGAAATAATCATCCGAAACAATGAGATAATCAAGAAGTCAGAGCGCATTCCTGCTAAGTCATAGAAATCGATTACAAATTAGCTTCTTTGATGGAAGAGAACAGAAAGTTTCACTCGCTCTCGCTTTAGAAACAAAGCGCGGAGATGTGTGGGAGAGAAAGAGAGAGAGAGAGTAAATTAAAGAAAAGACCTAAGTTAAGCAGTAATTGTTGCTTCATCATGTCGGTGACGAAACGTTTGTGCGTATTGTCGACGCGGTCCACACAGTGCAAGTAAGTGGCAGAATGTAAAAATAAATTAAATCGCAAATAAAGACAACGGCATACCATACCTTTTTTTATATTTTTTTCATTACCTTTGAGGGATTACTTCAAATAGAAGCTTAATGCTTACTGTCATGTGAAAATGAACAGCCAACAACAGAGGCACAGAAAACATGAAACTTCTATCGCAATCCCGGAAAAACAATAATCGTAAATTTGTGAGTGCATCTTTGATATAAAAACCCAATGCTTCATCGCAAACTTAAAATACAAAATAGGTAACTCTCTCTAATTCACATCAATATCGTAATGACACACATGCATAATAATAGCATTTACTCGTTAGAATAGCGTCACATCCAGAAGAGGTAATCCCTCCTCCAGCGAGAGTGTGTCTCAGAACAACGCTGCCGAGGGACGTTGCTCGTTGAGACGGCGACTACATTGTCTGATAGGCTGTTCCACATCGCGATACGGCGCGGCAACACCTGCAGGTTCCCCGGGGGTTTCCAAAAGAAAAGCACGAAAGTTGAGCGAAGCGTTGAAGGCTGCGATAGCGAGGCAAGAGCAGTTCACTGTCCTAAATTGGCTGCGACGGTGTACGTGTATGCCAGCGCCAGTTACGACCTGTGATCGCCCTTGAAATACTTGTGTATTTCATGGATTAGAAAAGCGACGGTATGCGTGTAAGTTACGTAGCTCCCAAGGGTGTTGTGCCATTACGTAAGAAGGTAAGACTTGTCGTTTCGATCAGAGAGGACATTACCTCATAAGAGGTCCAGGGCTAGAGTATCTCACCTGTTTGAATATTAATCTTTGTATATTGATATTACTATATTAATACAAAAATAATAAGCATGATACTAAAAAAACACATTAATAAGCAAAAATTGACCAATAAAATGACATTAATATACACAGATCAGCGGGTATGAGAAAGCGAACCCCGCACATCGCACGCTCTGACTACTCACGAGTCACGACGTGCGTAGAGCGCGCCTCCGTCCGCCAAGTTAAAACTCAAAGCCAGAAACGTGCTTCGGAAACTGACTTTATAGGTCCGATTTTAAATCGAAGCTTAAGTCGATAAATTCTTAGATTCTGTTGAAACGGCATCAACTCTAATATCACGTTTGCAGCTAAAACTGATTCAAATTCAATTTTTTAAGGTAATTTTTAGAAACAATTACTGCAGTGCGCTCACGTTAGCATTGAAAGGACAATGATTTCCATTCCTCAATCTGTGTGATAAGCACTGAATGAAAATTGCTATCAAAGATTAGATTAGGTTTTAGTTAATTTAAATCTTCCTACTCACCTGAAGTGTGATCCAATGAGAGCGATAAGAAGGGACCAATTAGTACGGACTTGAGGAAATGTCGAATTTATGCGCAAGTGTGTTCCCACACAAGATTCCTTGCGCATAGGAGCCATAAGTTAAGCAGGAAGAAAAAGAAGAAAAGATTAAGAATAACCTGAGAAGATATGAAAACGGAAAAAGCATAGTGGGCACGAAAGATAGCCATCCCGAAGGTCTGGCCAGAGCTGAGGTAACCTAACAGTGTCCCTCTGGGGACGCCTTTCTCTATAGCATAGAATAGACAAACTTAACTAACCTAACCCTATTGCCTATGGTCTGCTCCTCACAGAATCGGTAACAAAATTACAGCACTGTATGTAACTACAGAAGTTACCTATGCGTGTCAAAGTTCACACGTCTACATGCACTGTGAAGTACTTTGGAAAAAAATTGCGTGAAGATTTTGAGTTAAGAATTATGCAAAATTGATCTTATGGAAAATAGTACTCAAAAAGTCAGCGCCGTTCTTACATTTTATCAATTAGCGATCAACCATCGTTTTAGATGAGTGAAAAAACTATTTACGTTAATTAGGATTTGATTATATCATTAAAATGAATTGAGCTCCATTAACTTAATTAATCCTTGATTTCGTACAACCGAATTCGGACATAGTATAATACTATAAGGTCCTGGGACCACAACACACCTGGGACCATAACACACCTGGGACCATAACACACCTTAACACACCTGGGACCATAACACCTGGGATCATAACACACCTGGGACCATAACACACCTGGGACCATAGCACACTTGGGACCATAACACACCTGGATGCTCTGTGTTCACACACGACCTTCTTCAAACAACACAGAGTTTTCCAGAATAACTCGGCACTGCTAAAACAGTGAAATATCTAATTACAATTTCCCTCGCGATAACTTTCAATATACTTCATGACGGAATGACTTTGTAGGGAAATGATCGCATGTCTAATCTTAGCAGTGGAAGCTGCTTTAAGCCGTACGAAAATTATGAATCGTGACTTGAATGCTTAAGAAACGTTCACCGTTTCTGTGGAGAACGTTGAAAACAAACGAACCGTAAAAATTTGAAAATTCCCTTAGAATTCTTCCGTTCATCATGCAATTTGTGAGCAAGAATTTTTGTTGAATTCAACGTTCAAATTCCCATGACGGAAGCATGCAACAATCGTGACAATAGATTGGGCCCCACCCTAACAAGGCACGCTTGATGACCAGCACAGGTGGATGTTTTCTACGTGTTTACGAAGGACAAAAATCCATGGAAGAGTTTAAAACAACAGCTTGTACGATCCCGGCATTCCATTGACCGGCCGTTCGTTGAAGGCGACATATTAACGGAAGAGTGAGGCACCAATACGTCTTCGTGAGTGCCGTTAAAACTTGTTTACGAGTGATAAATGTCTAACTCGAATTTATCGGGCAAATACGTCCGTGAACATGATGGAGGGATGCACGCCTCGCTCCACCGTGGCAGGAGTCAAAATTGCGGACTGTCGTCTTGCTCAGCACGCAACGAGTGACAAACGACAGCTGGGCATGCGACCTGCTCGCTAGAAATATTCCAGCCCGTTAGGAATCATCACGCAACTTGTACGTTTCGCGGAGACGTGCATTTCCTCGTTCTCCTAATAGAAAGCAAATGACACGACGCGTGAAATAAGATTGTAGGTTTCTCTGCGTCTGCTCATTTTCTGATGCATCCTGCCAAAAATTGACTAAAAATTTCTGAGTAATACTCGCAAACTTGCTACTGTGCGAGGTATGTGAACGGCAACTTTACCTTTTGAAATTTCTATGCTTGAAATTTTCGTTTAGAAGCGCATATGCAACTAGACGAATTAAGATACGAACTCAAGACTCAACAAACGAGTGGCCTCGTCCTCCTTCGAAGAAGTATAGAAAGCGTAATGTTGCATCACACATCAAAGAAATGATATACATAACTATCGTGCTTCGATTCATCAACGAAAATAGTTAGATTCACTGGACACGTTGAGTAAAATTCGATCGGTGTAGCACAGAGCGGCTCGTCACGTTCTTCTCTCCCACCAACCATCTTTTCACTTTCCCCTTTTCATCTTTTTCAATTTCGTAAGTAAGGCACAAGTGCTAACAAACTCACCCAGCACCATCTCTGCTTCAAATTTTTCCCAATTCAATGTGGTAAACGGATCAGTGGCAGGCACTTCGTCTAACATTAAACATCTTCACACTATGTGCGCGATGAATTGTTAAATAGTATGTTTCATATTTTCTGCTTTACATAACCTCTATTTTCAGCTTGAATACTATCTTTATTCTATCCAGGAATTGCACAATATTTCATCTCAATTTCACTTTGCAACTGATTGAGTTTGATGGTAGAACGTTATGACGTATCTACAAGTTCTTCGTTCTCTAACGTGACTCTAAAACTTGAAATCGAATGAAATGATCTAGTATAGTCATCCGTGCAATGTCTCCATCACTCGACAAAGCTCTGCACCAAGAGCAAGTTACTCAACAAGTCATAAGTTATCCAACGCTCGTGAGGAGACAAGTTCAATTTCAAAATCGTGAGTCTGTCCAAAGTGAAAGATCTTCATTTCTAGTTTTTTTAAAAGGTCGTCACGGATAGAACAGATACTTCATCAGCGGATGTGATTGAAAATGAAAGGAGGAAGTTCAGGAGATGATGGCACAGACTTCCAATGGTCTTCCCACTAATGAAAGTTAGTTGAAGCAATGAGAACATCGCAGAATTTCCAGCAGAATTGGCTTGACTTTGGCAACTGTTTTATCAGGAAGATCAAAGAATGTTTCGTATTATAGAAACTTGCATCAACTTCACTCAAGGTACGTCAACAGTCGTTCACGTACGACGGAATGTCGTACTAGGGTTTATCGATGCTGGTTGTAGCTTTCCCCAGACACGTGAACTAATAACAATCTAAGTTTACAGTCAAAATAATGATGATGTATTATACAAACAACCAGAGCTGGGCAGCGCTACTTTGAAATGTAGCGGCCGCTACTNGGGCGCTACCGCTACCGCTACACCCACTAGATTGTAGCGCCGCTACCGCTACATGTAGCGCGCTACTGCCCCCCTCTGCAAACAACCATTACAAAGTGGCAGTACTAAATGAAACATTCGAGCTAAATTCTTTCCCACGAAGAAATTGAGTGAATTCACAAGTACCCTACTCAAATTCATGTAAGAAACGAACATCGCTATTGAAAACAGAATAACACGCTCAACTCGAGTGAGAAAATTTTCCCATTGTCAATGGCAGCCCAGCTGCAAAATTGGGGGCCTATCTTAAGTACCATGCATTAGGAAGTAAGTGAAAGTATGATGGTATGCCGCTTTTCTTGCATGTTTTATGTATAGTGCGTAGAAAACGGTTGATTTTACTCTGCAGTATTTTGCACAAGATTTGCCATTAAAATTACTGCACTGAATGAGAGAGAAAGATAAAAAAGGAATATTTCCGAATTCATATTAGCGTTAGAACTTATTTTAAACCTACTCAAATATGTTTAAAACTGTGACGTGTGTTCCTGAGGAGCAAATTTCCTACCACGTCAATTCACACTTCACATCATACGGCAGTACGGTGGGCACATTGACGGGATACAAGGAAACACGATATTTTTAATGATCCTTCGCAGGCCGTACCTTCCCCACTGGCCGAGGAGATCTTCGGTCGGCTATGGGAGAGAGATAATGAAACACGCCCGGACCGCAGGGCCGCTCGAGAGAGGCATGCCCCACGGCACTCCTGCGAGACACCCAGGTCGGGCACAGGCTCTCACTGACGAATGAATGCTGAACGGGTTGTCTTCATCGTTGGAATTCCTGATGGGCTTAGAATGAGGGAGGAAATGCGCAGAATGAGACTTTCAAGGACTCAAATTCTTAAGAAATTGCGATTGGGGAAAGTGGCGGGAAAAATAATTGAATGGCGAGCCTGAGCGGTAGAGAATTATTTCGTTCGGGCAGTTCAAGATGGTATTGTCAGCACTAACGCGTATCCACGCGTATCCACCTAAAAATACGTAAAATTAACTGATCAGCATCGAATTCAATTAACAATTGTAAAACAAGCTTGGGCAGAAAATGAGCCAAAGCTCGAAACCTCTCAGTGACAATGCTTTTAAGGATTTTTTCTGTCACCTCTAAAATTACTTTATTTCATAAGAACCACTGTACCTACTTGCAGACTGTATATTTTGATGGCAGCATGCACGAGACGCAACCAAAAAATTATTAGACAAATGGTCTGAAAAGCTCATTTTTCAAAGTAACATAAATATTTTTCTATATGAGATCTATTATTATCTATACACTTTTATAACCTATATTTCTGCCGGTAAATTCTGCATTTGTGGAACTGCTGAAACTTAGCACGCTTGAATATTTTAGGAGTTGATTTAGAAGTTTTTGACGGCCCCTCGCGTACGCTGTCATCATGCCAGGGAGCCACATCGTCTACTGCGGTGGCCTCCCCAGCAGCAGGTCTTTGGAATCTGCTTCAGCAGGAATGCTGGTAGCGCTCCAGGGAAATGCTTTGAGCTAAGATGGATTAGCATGGGGTCACCTTACTTTCCATCCATCAATGAGGAGCAAAATGCATCAGGGTTAGCAGCGAGTCATAGAGAAGTAACGCTACTAGAGACGTGCTTCTCATTTACCAGAGCCACAAGTGCTTGCTACTGTACGCTTATAAGTTTATCAGCTGCACCAGCAAGACATCCACGTTGAAAGTTAGCGCAAACACACAACTCGGAAGTTCAAAACTTGCAGGGAGTTTTACAGCAGCCCCAACTGAAGAAGCGCGATCGTGCAGTAAAAATGACCTATGCAAATAGGAAGCCGTTGCATGGGAACAGACCTCACATATCTGCACTCCACGAGGAAAATAAACTTGTTTACTTTGCAGCAAACAACTACAGCACACGGTGACCATTGTGCGGAAATTTCATTAACATCAGCAAAAATAAAATGGAAATATTTTGGCGGGAGTTTTCACATGTAATGTAACAACATGTACTCAACTAGTCGGCTAGAGACGGCTGAACGCAACGCGGTAGTTCTCACCGGACAGGAATAGGAACTATACCACCAGACTACTCATTACTTCTTTTTAAAATCACTCGCAAAAGAATTTCAACTCTTAAACTCTATGTTTTTTCTGAGGCAGGCCTATAAAATCAGATGCAAAATAATTTAAATTCATAAACTATATGCTTTTTCTGAGGCAGACCTATACTTCCGAGGAAGTGCATGAAAACAGTTAGTGATATTTTTGAGAAGCATTATACACACGGAGGATCTGAACTGAGTAACCCCCTCTGCTTGGAACCGTGAAGTTAGTACACCAAAGCACAGCTCACAACCAGGCATCACAGTTTAAAAAAAAACTGCCTCAGCAATCCGTGAATTCATCATCGGTGCCCTGTAATTGCACGGCAATAATTGCAATGATAATTCGAGGGTGGCAGCTGAGATAAAGGATGCAGGCTTCTGTCACTTCAATGATGGGTGGGCCAGCAGTTGATGCAAGGTTCCAATGGTTCAAGGACGACGCTGGCAGCCTTGAGCAAGGCAACATAACTGATGGTCTCATTAAATCATGAATTATAATTATCAAGCTTAGAGTTAATGAGATGAGGTATCTGCTGAATAAGGTTTCACTCTCGGTGAATGTTCTTCAATCTTGATCAAGAATTCTTGAGCAATATCAATCAGTACGGTAACAGAAAAACGATTTCAATACAAAACATCAACAAATTGTTTGAATTTGGTTTCCGTACACCGTCGAACAATGGCGGTATTTGAACACGTGACAAGATCATTTCAGACAACGCCTCTAGTCAGGAAATGACACATCATTTCTCTGAGTCAACACACATCTATTGCTCTTCTCATGAGTGGTCAGGTACAGCAGATCTTACACACATTAATACATTTCAGTTGATTGTATCTTTACAAAGCGACAGAGAACATAATGGAGAATATTTTTAAAACATAGCGTACAAATGTCAAACTCATTAAAATTTATCTATTGGAAAAATTAAAAATTTATTTATTTTTAAAATTTATTTAGCTTTCAACAACCCGGAGTACGCTCGTATTCGCAAAGCAAGACCCAAATTCTAACCACTAAATCAAGCCTAAATTCTCGCAAAACGTTAAACAAAAATTCTGCATGTACTATAAAAGTTACTGCATTAACTGTTCCAAATTTTCATCTTGGACACGTATCCCACACATGCGATCATTTGCGCTTTAAGATTATGAGTTATGAATGATAGAAGAAAAGTACCACCGTATCATACAAATAAAATGAAGGGAGTGAAAAAGCAAACGTATGCCTTGAGAACGTCTAAGAAAACAAAAAGGCTTCGCAAGGGATAATTTCAACCACAACATGAATTTAATCATCATTGCAATGTTGCCCCTTTACATCCTTATTATTTTTCAGTATAGTATAGGTCTATAGGCCAATGCTGGCAGCATGCATGTAGCAAAGGATAGATAGACAGATCCCTACCTTCTCTCTACAGACCTCAGGAGCATCCCGAGACTAGCACGTCCACCAGACTCGAAGGTACGCCGTGGGACGACCTTTTTCAGCGCACTGAAAACAGTTCTCGCCCAAATTAACACGAAGCGAATTTTGGAAAATTTTCCAATGCGCGACAATGATAACTATTTTTGCCCCAAATAAACATAAAACAAATGATCGGAATTATTTCAACGCACGACAATGATAAGTATTCTTAGTCAAAAATTAATATAGATTGAAACATTCGAAAAATTTTCACACGCACGATAAAGATAACGGTTCTTCCTTTAAATATATGTAGAGCCAACAGTGAGAAATGTTTCAACACACTGCGATATGATAACGGCTCTCGCAGTACTGTAGAACAAAAGTCAAATATGTTTCAACTTGCTGCACAGAGCACGGCAGTTACTCAGATATGTTCGTAAATTAGTCGGAACAGAAGCGCCAGGGGCACGAGTTGACCTTTGAGAACACTCCGCCCACCACTCGTGACACATGACCCATTACACAGGAAGGTCTCATAAATCAACGCATGAGCATATCAGTGGAAATTAGCGTTGGCATTAGAATCCAGCCTGATGAAAGAGAAGATTTTCCATAGTCCAACAAACGACAACATCAGTGGCCCGGAGAGAATAGAACTGACTACCTCATATATATCGGGTACTGAATGTCAATAAACATGGGGGTATAGACGTAGCTTAATGTTGTTTTTATATAAGGAAAATGTGAAATACTGGATGAAAAACATACCTTACACGTAAAAATTACTCATATATAAAAAATAATTCTAGACATGAGATTATCATGAGGGATTAGATGCGTACTTGAAAGAACCAGAACAAAGACCAAACAAAAAAAAAGCAAAAAGTCTTTATAATTACAGTGAGACACGCGTACAGTGTGACAAAGCTGGGAGGGCAATGGCTCGGTCAGGAGTCACAGCCGCCCCTGCTCTGAGAGCTAGATCGGGTCCAGTAAACAACCGCTCTGCAGGTAGCCATTCCCCACATAGAGCGCTATATAGATCCATTTAAGCAAACAACTGCTTTACAACCGTCCTCATATAAACGGGTATCAACTAGAGCAATCATCAAGTAACGCAAGAAATATTCGTGTCATATGAAGTAGATAGAGCGTGTTTTGAGATGCTAATAAGAAGATAGAGCAGTTGCTAGGTGGAATCGATCTAGCGCTCCAAGCGTACACTACCATGGCTCTCCAGGGCAGAGCGCGGTGTTGAACTCGTGAAAATTTGAGTAGACTAGATGGCATGCAGACATGCGTTATGTCGCTAGTAAACTTCTCACGTGCAATCAAGTAAAAATATTTTATGCATAGCCGTCACACATTCAACATATTCGCCGCTACTATGGAAGTTTCGTTCTTCCATGCCGTCATAATTGTTTTTATTCATAAATATTTAAAACGCAATTTTTCTTGCAGCGCCCTCACAACCCATAGAAGGAACAGCCCATACATATAATCAACGCAAGCGTACATGCGCGTCCGAACCAAGGGTTAATAATAAAATATACGTCATCGACAGCAGCACGGCAGAGGTGCGAAACTTCATACAATATACTTCCATTCGAAGTTCGTCCATGCAAAGAACAAAGTGGAAAAAACGTTGATGCTCGCTCATAGTTGTTCACGCCGCGTCATAAATGATGAGCAAGTTTCTGGTGCATTGCAACTCGCAACATCTGCCTCTCGATCACTGAGCTTTCCTACGACTGACTTCTATGTAGTCACCACCCAGCGGGTCACTGCTATCTCAGTCGTCTTGTAATCTAGCTTTACCAGCGTTTTTCAGCCTTTTAACCCTTGCGTTTAATAACAAACTAGGATGCATATACTGATGTATATACTACACTATCACAATAACAAAAAATATATTGGGCGTGTTTATGAAATTAAATAAATGAAATACGTATATGAAATTAAATAAAAATTCAAAAGTGCATTAGCAAATCTCATTTGTTTTTGCGGAGCCCTTAGGGACCCCCGGTTGACACGTTGATCTAGAATTCTAGAGGGTAAAGAGACGCTGTTTCCGCGGCCCAGGGAATGAATGGGGAGACTGCGAAGTTCAAGGCCCCGACGTAACGATTCGGCCCGTTGAGCGAGGCAGTCGAAGCGGGCAGTTCTTGTGATCCTATTCTATCTCTACGACAAACGTAAGACCTCGGAATGTAAAGAGCCGAAAAGCCTTTTTCTAGTTGAATAGTACTTTCATAAAACACTACACTAGTGATCTAGAGGAATAATACTCGGAAATTCAAAAAAGTAGATTAATATTATCTTACATGGGTGCATAACAACTGAAATAAAAATGACTTTCAAGAGAAACGAGTGCGTACAACTGTTAGGACCTTGTTTCCGAGCAAGGAAACCAGGACGACAAAATGCATCAAACTGCTGAGATGTGCCTATAACTCCCGCCCGACGTCAGACGATGCCATTAATGTCTCATTCCAAACAGAGGTCGCCGAGAGCGAGAGACCATAATTGGACCACTTTCAAATCTAAATTCGAGGTCACAGGCCAAGACGGTAATCAAATCGTGAGCTTGGTGGGTAAACAAAAATGAAACTGCATAGCGCAGATGACACTTCATAACATAAATACAAATGAAAATATTCATCATTGTGTTCAAAGACGATCAGTTCTTTGATCATATCATCTTCAATCAATTAATGAATGAGCTAAGAGCATCGTCAAACTTACATATACCATATATGTTAGCTATCCCACTCTAATGCTGTCACTAAAGTACCACGTTGCCTTCATTTCTCCAGCAATTCAGACTCGATTCTCAAAAGCAATGCTCACACTAGCTGTCAAGCTACGCTCTACAAACTGATGAAAACTTCAACGCTGCCTGACAACGTATGACGACAGTTCCATGAAAAAAAAACAGTAAAACCGCGGTGCGGGGAGAATGGTAATGGTAAATCCAAGATAAATGCGATAAAATCCACGGCGAATAAAGCTAAATCTACCTAAAGTAGAGATGAATCCTCATTAATTAAGTAGGGCTAAATACACGTACAGTGGGGCTAAATCTGCGGTAAATAGGGCTACATCTACCCTAAGTAGAGGTGAATCTTCGTTAAGTAGGGCTAAATCCGCAGTAAGTAAAGCTAAACCTACCCTAAGTAGAGGATAATTCCTGGTATGTAGGGCTACACCTGCCATAAGTAGGGGATAAACTCCAGTAAGTAAGGCTATATCCGCGAGAAGTGAGGTCAAATTCACCTGAGACTCGTGAAGCAGCAACGGGAACCAGAATCGGCACCGCCCTTGCGATGCGTTGCCTTGAGATTCCTAACAGTTAAGCCAATTATACATACATGTATAAATGGTGACCCCTCGCAACAATAGGTAGTTCGCTGCAAAATGTACAGTTAAACATGAGTCGCATGGCACTTGCTGAGTGAATTGGAGAAAAATTGTGAAATAAATAAACAAACTAGATAGGGCATAGTTCAGCACCCCAAACTAATGATAGCTTTAGTTAAAATTGTAACAGCTTCCAGCGCTACAATTTCCCGCCAATAAAGTTGAACGATGACTGCCAGTTTCTGCCCAGAGTTAATTGGTTTAACACAGAGACCATTCATGCCTCTTAAAATTTAAAATAGTGCAGGGATGTACGTTTAAGAATGGAACTTGAAAGAGTGAAGACATAAATATTCATTCAAATGTCAAGTTGCCGCAAAAAAAAACTCGACCGTTTCAAAGGGTAAGAAAAGAGAGAATAAAGGAGATGAATCTAGCTTGTCAATACCGAATTAAGTTCCTGGTCAGATTTTATCGACCACATATACGTAACCCAACAGACTACTGAACATTCAAGGAATTATATGATTATTTTAAGTGACATTAAAACACCTTAGGCATTACTTAAAGCGAAAGTTGTCCTTAAAAATCTACAAAGATAATTAATTTAGTTAATATTATATGAACTAAAATGAGATTTAATCCCTAAGTCCGACCTCAAGAATGTACCTGAAAAGGTGACAAATGCATCAAAGCTATTTAATTTAGAAAAACATTTTCAAGAAATAGAACTTACAACTTTCAGTTACTTTTACTCTAGTAAAAATTTCTATCACGAACCTCAACTAAGAAGAGTAAGTCGAAGTCAAGTTTACTTTTTAAATCTCCACATAAGAGAAGAGAAAATCTTACGGCATTATATTTACAAGTGTGATTCAGATGACTTAAGATAGAAACAAAAAACATTTTGGGTAGAACTTGACGCCAACCTATCACGACAGAAGCGGGCTGCAACACCACGCGACACGTAACTTCACCAGGCAACAGATCGTATGATAGACGTGGGGTGACAGTCCAAGGGGCTCTTGATCCATAACAGGGTCACACCGGCCGCGAAGAAAGAGCAAGTGATGGGCAAATGTTAAACGAACCATGGACAAAACGACACGAAGTGTCAAGTGAGATTCGAGAAAAAGACGATAATTCAACGACAGACGTACTCGACCGTTGATTAACTGAAGGTAATCTTTCCATGCCCTGGAACACAAAAGACTTGAATGTCAGCGGTGACGCTTCCCGCCAGTCCGCAATGCGGGTAGGATTGAAATATCACTCACCGGCAGCTGCAATGAACTTGCGAAGCAACATTACCAGCCCATCTCAGCATAATTACAGACCTGCTACCTGGACTCGTTCACAGCTAATCTCAGAGGGGATCCGAGCGCTGTCAAAATGTGCCGTAAAATTTGAGAATCGGGTCAAATGCTGCATGGAGGTTCTAGGAGCGCTGAGTTAGTAACTGGGGTAATTCTTACCTTCTCTTATCAGATGAATGTAAATGAGATACGTACTTACAAAACAATTGTGAATTTTGCGTCAAATGTGAATTATTTTATAAACAGACAAATACCAACTAAAGCATATCATCAGAATATTTTCTGCAACACTAGAACGTGTTAGCAAGGATTACGACTCGCTGATAACGTATTCTGTAACGCAGAGTTGTTTTGGCGACAAGAATTGGGTGATACAGACTAATGAAATGACCAAAAACATCTTTGCACTTTGTTGCCTAAAGATTCAATTTTTGATGATAAATTATTATTATTATTATTATTTAAACTTTTTCACAGCAATCAGTTGCT
>VOMN01090756.1:0-22575 GCA_014899125.1 Orchestia grillus | reverse complement strand
GTTGTTCTGTTTGACGAATATATCCATCAGTGAAATTTCCAGTTGTGTAGAAATTATTTTTGATATATGAAATGATATAACAGACCAGATTTGGCCCGATGGAACTTTTCGTTTGTAGAGTGTGAAGTAGAAATCTTGAAGTATAGAAGGTAAAACGATTTGGAAATTTTGAAGTACAGAAGGAGAAACGATTTGGAAACCTTGAAGTATAGCAGGAAAACGATTTGGAAATCTTGAAGTACAAAAGGAAAGACGATTTGGAAATCTTAAAGTATAGAAGGAAAAACGATTTTTAAATCATGAAGTATAGAAGGAAAAGCGATTTGGAAATCTTAAAGTATAGAAGGAAAAACGTTTTGGAAATCATGAAGTATAGAAGGAAAAACGATTGGAAATCTTAAAGTATAGAAGGAAAAACGATTTGGAAATCGTGAAGTATAGAAGGAAAAACGATTTGGAAATCTTGAAGTATAGAAGGAAAAACGATTTGGAACGAAGGATCGATATTGATAATCGAATAGTAATATTGGTACTAATAATTATTCCTGGAAAGTTCATCATGAACTTTACCGGTAAAATTCCTGATTTATTTTCGTACGTCTGTGTCAGAGTCTCACATTACATTTTATCGAGAAGATGGGTGCTTTTTATAGAAAAATTCAGCAAATTCTGCTTCTTAATCATGAACATCAGCCTTGAAAAATTATAAGAACAGGCAGTTCCTACATTATGAGGTGGCATTCAAAGGGAAGCTGATGAGATCAAATGCGTAGGTGTTCTCTCTGTCATAATCATTATTACCGTTTAATTATAATCGCTCAAATGCCCATCTATGAGTAACGCGATGGCCATTTCCCACAATTTCTGACTGCTGTGAAACTTTACTTATTTTTATAACACTTAGGCGAGACTATGCAAATGTCGCTGCAGCGCAAACATGTTACTGTTGCTGAATTTAACCTCTAAACTTATTTGCATACGGAAGAAGAAGCCTTTGAGAAACTTTTTGCTTTAAGCACGGAATAAAAATTTGCTTTTTTCTCTTTTTCGTTTGCAACACTTTATTTTTATTTTTTATGAACCTTATGATGTTTTTGAAAGTAAATATATCGTGGATATTTTTTCTCATGAGCACTCGACTTCGATCGAGGAATTGTCATTGCTTTCTTTTCGCTCTCAATTGTACAAACAGTCCTTCAGGCTCCAAGTGCAGACTCAAAAATGATGGTCTCTATCTTACTACGAGTTTTTTGTATCATTTAGGTCGTAAAATTTTATTTACATACGGTTTTTAATTAAATTGACTGTTCACCGTTCAGAAACTTTTGGCCTGTTTCGTATTACTTGTATGTGTTTCTATTGGTAACAATTTGGTTAAATTTAAATTATTGGCTCGGAATTATTGTTCAGCATACTCGAAAAAAATTGAAATACCTTGCGAAATCTGGGAATATTTTGATTAGTTATACATACTCGTACTGGCAGTCGCTTGGCTCGCGTTATGAAGTGTGCAGTGAGGTGCGCGCTTCACATCGGGACCAACTTGAGCGTGAAATGTAAAGAGGCCGCGCACGAAGCAGCGCACTGTCGTTGTTCACGCTCCCCAATTTGCTGGCAGGTGATATAAAAAATTACATTTACGCACAAGTGGTTTCCAAGCTCTAGAATAAGAGCAACGCAAACATGAAAAAAACAATATTATAGGCACTCCGTTGAAAACGACGAAGCGATTTTTGACAATGGAATATGAAACGTTTTGAAAATGTAAAGCTCTTTAAACCTCAATTCTGGTAATATTTTTTGGAACATTGAGTGTTTTGGAGTAGTTGCACGAATGTAACATAAAATCTCAAAGTTGCTGGTGCATGCCGCATGAGCGCGTTCATGCGCAAGTACGAGGCTAGGAAGGTTTTCTGATCGCTCGGCTCCCACGTACCGACCCAACATCCTTGAATATTTTGAAGATGTTTGGGCCTTCACGCCCGGGCCACATTGGGGTGCCGCCGCTTCGTGTGCATGGTGTGCCTTCGCATATGCGCGAGCTGTTGAATGAGACCGTTTTCCTCTGCCGTTTGATGATAGTGAGGCAAGGGAGGCCTATCATGGATAGTTTGTAGAAAGTTATCGAGCTTCTTCTTGATATGAAAATAATTACATTTACTGCTATCGTATATCCTGACACTATGTTATTGTATATCTTGACACTATGTTATCGTATATCCTGGCACTATGTAGTGGCTTTTCCTGCTCAGCTTATCGCATCTTTACTTTTTAACATTCTTAAAATTCAATTCAGATCAAATTCACGGAGGGGGAAATGCATTTCAGTTAGATATTTGATGGCCGTAGTACTTCAAATTATTGTTGGAATGAGTGATAAGATATACTTATAGAGTGCGGTAAGCATTTAAGAACAAAGTAACATCGCAGAAGAATTAGAACTGAGACTGTAGGATTAGTATTTGAAAACCATTAAATGTTATGTGCAGGTGATGAGATCAAATGCTCGACATTAGTCCGTGAAACGGCGATTTGCCGCAATAACAGCCTCTACTACAAGCATTCGTAACCTTCTGTAAGCAGTTGTGAGGTGGGTGGGTCCTTGTAATATTTATCATAGCATCCACAAAAATGCCCTGAAAGCTTTAATTAAAGCGTTATTGGGCACCATCTTAACCACGTCCTAGATGTAATAGTCCGAGTTGACTTCAGGGAGCTTAGGATGACGTGTTAGGAGTGACGCGGGCTTGAAAATTTTTTGCCTACCAGTCTTTGGTTGAATTGGCCGTATGAGCTGGAGCAGAGTCCTGCTGAAAAATATACGGCCTACTACGTGCTACAGTTGTAATCCAAGGCTTTACAACCGCATTTAATTAACATATCAGTCTGATCAACATCATTGACCGGTGCCTTGATGAACGAAATGTAGGTGTCTCACGTCGCTGTCACTGTCCACGACACCCAGAACTATCACAGAGACTTGGAACTTTGCTTGCTTGGATTGAATCGATTAATTCGGCATTCTGGTTCTGCCCCAGCCCCGACAATGTCGTTTCCTACAGGAGACGGTTTCTACGTCACTACTGGTGGCCTTTATTTCTTTCTAAACTTTGAAAACGAATAACCTAGCGACTTTCAGAACAGTAGCGATTTCGAAATCGAAGTGTCCTGCAGCCAAGGAGACGATGACAGCATGGCTCTTTATTTTTTGGGTTAGCTTAGGTTCTAACATGTTTACCTGGATGGAAAGGGATGTGTTACGATGATGTCAAGGGATACTGTGCCACCTGCATTTATGAAGTGTATTTTCAAAGACCTGCCACTTCGTGTGTATAGGAAGCATGCACACGATATTCTGGCACAAATTGTATCACCAAATCTAGTGATGTACTTATATCATCTTCACTAGAACTGTTTAATACTGTGTTACTGGTGTCGTGGTAATAGTGACTTTACTAGTGCTGCAGTATTACTCGTTCTCCTGAAGCTGTGGTAAAATTGGTTTAACTAGTACTTCTGTAATGCTAGTTTTTCTATTACTGGAGTGAAACTGGCTTCTTGAATGCTGCAGTAATGCTCGCTTTACTATACAGCGGTGACATTATTGACGTTATTTACACTAAGTGCATTATTACTGTGGGGACATTGATCATCTCAATTAGGTAGTGTTGGGGTTATATTGGTATCAGTAGTGTTGTGATCCTGGCTTTTGGCGAGGGTTGAAGGAAATCTGGATGCCGGCCGATACTTAGCTTAGCAACACTTGATTACGTGAAAAATTGTATGAGTATGAAACATTGCCATTCAACTGGGGTTTTTGGTTACCACTAAATTTTACGATAAGTGTGAATGACCATAAACTTGAGTACAGGGGGAAAAGGAAGTATTTATTCCCAGTAAAAATTTGGTTTCAAAAAACCTCCACATTAAGCACAATTACATGTGTGTGGATGGGGTTGCATGCATGTGTGGCTGTTTGGTTATATGGTATTTTTAGCTTTAGTTGATGAATAAATGTGCCATGTCATTTGTACCATTTTATTTTGTTTGATATTTGATTTTTGTTTTCGCAGCACAGAAGATGGCGTCATTGTATTCTGAAACGTTTACATGGAACTTCGAGAGTAAGATTCCCTTGGGATCGACCAATTAACACTGTATTTTGAACTGTCAACGAACGTTGCATTGACAACGTTGCATGATATTGACATTGGCTTTCGTTACTTAGTTGAATAGGCCATTGCTTTAACGAAGGTGTTCTCATCGAGTTTATGATTGAAGTTCTTGCTTCTACTCTAACACTCAATGACTCAGTGCAATATAAAAAAGTGGCACTATAAAAATCACGTTTTATTCCTCACTTATTGCGTTCAATTTGTACTCGTAAATCGATTGCAATACACTTATTACTTTGCAAAAAAGAATTTCTTTACTAAAATTACATTTTGTGGCAAAGGGTTAAAATTACTACTGAACTTTCTTACGTCTGGAGGAAATTGAGCTTCTTACTGAATGGCTCAACTAGCGAAATGTTTCCGTGTAGTTGGAAATTCCTTCAATGAGCTATTGCTCCATCACCGGAATGGAAGAACGGGGAGCCACTGATGACCTTAAACATGCACGTGATCCTCGGAAGGTATCCGGTGGAGCTCCAAGGCAAATACGAAGTTAGAACAGCCGTAATGACGACTCGTGTAGAGATTCAAGAAGACCTGCTTGCAAGAACTTCGGCCACTTGGCGCACCATCAGCTATGAACTGCACCGATTTGAGCTGAAGTTCAGCAGTACAAGGAGGACACCGCTGCTGGAGACACTAAGATGTACGATTGAACTTCACTCGTGAACGTCAGGAGACATACAGAGTTCTGAGATAATGTCCTCCTCTATAGGCTGACAAGGAATATTTAATTGTTTGGCCGTTTGGTTCGTGGTCTATAGAAGAAAAATGGCTGTGTTTGTATCCAGAGATCGTCATCGTCAGAGAACCCTACAGCTTAGAAAAATTTTAATATTTGTGTGGGATTCTTTTTCACTGATTAAATTGGTAATGAGAATGTACCTTAGATTCAGCAGTATATATTACGGAAGGCATTTAGAAGAAAATCTTGTAGTGCCCGTTGATACAATAAGTTCAAAGAAGAATGAAACTTCCGATTTGATTATGATAAAAAGTGTTACGAAACCTACTAAGGACGGTTTCTGTGAGAACAACAGCAACGCTCAAGATTAGTTTAGTCTATTTTACCTGTAACCCTATGGAAATACGGGTTCGATATTAAAGTTGATTCGTACATGTTGATTTATTCGAGACTTATTGACGTTGCCCCTTCATTTCAGCGTTGATTCGAAGGTAGTTTGGCGAAAGGGAATAGGCGATAATGTCGCAGGAATGTTACAGCTCACGAGTGGTGAAAAATTGCATGGAACGTGATCAACGTGAGATATGACCTTAGCTATGCAACTCGTTATCGACCGCCAAAAATTTGTTTGAATGAATATATTTCCCAACAAATCATCGTGGCACTAAACATTTATTTGGTTTCACAGAAACAAGTTATCTCACGCTGATATCAATTTATTGAGGAAACTTTAAGACTTTTAAAAAATCACAAGTTTTTTAAAACTAAATTTTGAAGGCTATAAGCACAGTAATTATGACTTCCTCATATGTTTGGTAGGTCAAAATGCAGTCAAAACTTGAAATAAAGTCAAAGAACTTGTGGGAAAAGATCGGGCATAACTCTGAAGCATGAACTTGGATAAATCGTATGTTATGTTTGCAGGTTGATGGGTTGTTTTCTCGTTGATGATATATATTAAGATGCCGTGATTTTCAGCGCCGTAAAGATAAGTTTTTATCCGTCGACTGACTTTAAAAGGGTAGTAGCGTGAACATTAATTAGAGGCACGAGTAAATTGAAGGCACTTTGATATTTTCTTTCAATTTATTTTATCTAGTTATCATTATGTGATAGTATTGAAGATAGTTTCCTTTGCGAATGATTTCGTTGAGAAGTGCTTTTCTGCTCCACGAAATTTTACATACAGGGAGTGCAACAAGGGGAGGGTCAAAAAGTGTACCTAATTAAAGAATTCCTATATTACAGTGGAACAGTACATATCCGTTGCGTCATACGAGTAAAATGAAAGGAGGTTCTTAATTATACAACGTGCTTACATGATGTGACAAAGACGCCATAATGCCGTAAAATCCCTCTTACTTACATATTACTTATCCTATCAGAATGCGCCATCGTTAGTGATCACGGGAAATAGGCTCACATGGGGTTCACTGCCCAAAAGATGATACTATAAAAGGAAATAAAATCTACACGTTACAGGGCTTTCAAAATACATGAAAACGACTAAAATTGCGTATAATATTTACCTTGTCAGTCCATGATGGATTACGGAGATGGATGTAGGATATCATGGCTCGAGTAGGTCACGATCGGTACACCTGATGCAGGAAAACAGGGCGGCAGAACGTATTTTGCGTATGTGCATGATGAATTATAGAGTATGATTTACGCCGCGCAGTGTGGGCTTTGGCCTAATGACCAGCCATTTGTAGGAACGTTCCTTTAGCGAAGTAGCTTTCAGTTCTCTCGCTCCTGTGTCTTCACAACCTTTATTTTACTTCATTTTATCACGACATTTTACTGCAACCACGCACATACAGAGGAATCTAAAAAATGTACTCAGTTTGTAATTCAATCACTTGGAAACACGAAAGACCCGCACACGTGCACAACTTGCCGGCACGTGCCGCCTTCCCACTGCTAATATAATAGTTACACTACATTTGCGCAGGATATAAATAAACGTGTTATGGTATCGGATTAATTGGATGTAGTTGTTAACAGTGAGTATATTTTGTTGGACCCCTCTGGATGTATTTTGTTTTTCTGAAATTTACGAGATCCTTACCAGGAATATTAGGACTCGAGAGCGTGCATCTGAGTCCTGCTGTGTAGGAAGATGCAGAAAGTCAAGAATAATACACTAATTATCAGAGGTTGTTTCATAATTTCTAATTTATAGGGAAACACGTAACCCTACTTAACTTTATTGCTTAAATTCTTCGGATGGAATGTGCGACTGTCAAGTTTTAAACAATAACAGAGGTAGGGGCTCATACAGCCAAAGCAACGTCTACTCCGCTATTGTGGAGACAGACTCAATAGGTTTTAGCCTAAACTGTCGTTTGTTTACAACCCTAAGTAGAAAAATCCGATGGGTGTCTTTGCACTTGTAACATGTATCATTGTAGCTGCACAGAAGATACTCGTACTATGCATTTTTGGCTGCTGACTTAGCCCGTGGGTTGCAAAACGTCGACAAAACAAGCTGAATGAAAAATATGTTAGGTTTTAATGTCGAATAAAAATGTGTTCAATGATGCCTCGTTAGTTGAATTAATTAGTGTTTTATATTTAGTTGATGATTATAGTAAATTGGCTCAACAAAAGGAAACGCGTCTCCCCTCAGGAGGCAAAAGATAAGCCATAGGGAGTAGGGATAGGTTTGTTTAGTTTGCCTATCCAATGGTATGGGAACTGGCGTCCCCAGAGGACACTGTCAGGTAACCTAACAGAGTTAGGTAACCTTAGTTTTAGCTAGGCTTTCGGGACTTCTGTCTTTCTTGCTCACCTTGTTTTTTCTACTATTTCGCACTTTGTTCGCTATCTCTTGTCTTTTCTTTCTCTTTATTCTTAACTTGCTGTTTTTATGAGCATGGGATCGTGTGTGAGAACACACCGTGGGCATAGATTCCCTGTTTTCTGCATGTAGTCAATGCTAAATGGTCCCTTCCTTTCTCTCTCTTCGGATCACATTTCATGTAAATTAAGAGCTTCAAACCATGAGTGCAACCAACTAATGAAATATGAAATTAACAACTGTTTATCATTTCCACGTGTGTTGAAACATTAAAATTGAAAACGTTTACGTATATCTGTAAACAAATTCAAATCAAAACCCGATATTCATGCTCAAGAGTTAGTTTTGGAGAGTATAATTATTATTCGATTTTTGGTATGTACGAATAACCATGAAAAAATTACGGAAAATTTAGTTTCACAGCATGGGGTAGCAAACATGAGATTGTTTGAAATCTCGGTATCGATGTCGTCCATGGCTGTACGACATGTTTGTATTGGCCAGAAGTAGCGCATTGGAGTTGGCTGAAACGTTACAATCTATACATTCCTACGACGTATCGATAAAAAATAGTTTTCCTGGATGCCTTTACAATCACATTTTCCTGGTTACTCTAGAACAGCCCCATTCAGTAAGGGGATTGTTGTTTTGTGTATTAAAGGCAATTAAGTCTCTTATGATGAATGAAATTAATTGCGTTGCCGGGCCCTAAATCAACGGATTCAAGAGCTCTGAGTTGCACGTGCTGCAATATTGTGAGTGGGCGTCCCTGGCATCGCTGCTCGTCCTGCATTTTCAGTTCATATTAATTGAGTAAACACTTCCGCGAATTTCTACGTAGTAAATTGTACAGGAGAGCTGACTCTTCATCTAAATTATGTTTCACATGTGCTTTTGAAACGTTTATCTGCCAGGAACGTCAATAGGAAATTTGGCGCCTCAGTTAGACCTATTTAGTATGCATTACGGATTATGGCATTGTTATGCTGGGGATTCCGTATTTGCATATTCGAAAATAACTCCTGCTCAAGGTATACTTAGTTGCTTGTGTAGCATGTGTTAATATGGGACCATATTCGGGGGACTGAGCGTTCCGACACTGTTTTATTGGGGCAGTACTGCTTCAAATTTGGCGTTCGTGTTTTGTGCCATCTTTCATTCTGGGCTGAAAGCCGAGCGTCGGTGAGGAAAGTTGATTGATAGCTTGCTATTTGACTCTCTGTTGTAAAGCTTGAAGCATCGAGTGGGCAATCTCTTAAACGAGAGAAATGTTTGTGATAATCGTTTTCGACTTGTTTTGATTGTATTTCAGCCTATTTGTTCGTGATACTTTTCATTTTTGTTTCCAAAGTTGGGGGAGCGGTCAACATTCACCGCTTTGGTAACAATAACTGACCCTTCCCGTCGCATGTCTGTCTTAGGGTGGGATGCCTTCCCGTCGCATGTCTGTCTTAGGGTGGGATGCCGAAATACAGGAGCGCCATCGAATTTTTTGTTCTATTAATCTTTTTATGCTAATTTCACGTGCCAATTGTAACATTAACCTTTTTTGTATGGGCGTCCACCTCCAACGAAAACGTAATTATTTTTTTTCGTTATTACAGGAAATGCGTCTATCGTTCGTCTATATCATGATTACTGAACTGGCCAGTTTTATCTGTTGATTTCATAATGTTCACTCAAGAATTGCGAAAAATTGCTGAGAATTTTTTTGAATTTCATCCAAAATTTCTAGCTCCGAGTTGATGTAACTTGGGGTGCAATTTTGACTCGGACGCTGGGGTTTCTTTCAACAGTACAAATTTTCTGAGAACGAATAGTATTTTTACATGCGTTCCAGCGCGCTTAAACACCGAGTACTACATGCCATATTAGATGTCTCTTGAGTGTTACTGGGACATAACGGTCTCTGCTCGATTTTTCATTGATTATTTTTCACCATTGATATATTCTCAGCTAGACATGTATCGGAACTCTCTTGGAACAACAAGCTAAGAAATATTCTGCGTCTGGCACTCCACGACTCGGTACACTAATCATCGAAACATATTGGCACGCTGAGCTAGGTGTAAACAACATAATTTATTTTCGAATAAACTTAGAGCACTAATCATATTTCGGGATTAGGGGAGCTAATAGCTAAACGCTTGAAGTCTAGACTCTATGTCATACGTGCGAGCAATCAAATCTTATAGAATAACGCGTATTTCTGTAGACCTTTGGTTGATAACTTCTTTTACGCTTGCGCTCTTAAGAAAATATCGCTGTATTATCGCGTCCCCTACAAATTTATGGAAACTTCAGTATAAAGGTGAATTTATACCTAATGTGATCAACAAAACCTGAGAAGGTTTATAAATAAATACATTCTTTCATCAAACTAGATGCTTTTTGCTCCCAGACATGCTATCTCGCATCCAAAAGGGAAGCGTGCACCCCTTGGTTGTAGGTCCTCCCTGAGACATAGCTCATTGTAGGGCACCGGTACGGATTGGCGCGGGTGTGAAGACTTCAAGAGCTTTCTATCTCGAAACAAGCCTCCCCACCGAACAGCAATATTCTGCAAGTAAGAAGAGGGTGCCAGCGTGAGTGGTAAACAGTACGTAAGCGTTCACCGAGTGTTTATGCGGGCAAAACACTGCACACTTGTATGCGTTGTGTGTGTGCTAGTGACGAGTAGGATGCGAGGTTTCTCACTTAGTCTCGTATAAGTGTGATCTTTCGCCGAGGAACTGTAGGTGTACATGACGCAATTGGTGTAATTTACTGCCTGGGGCATTCGCATTCGACTGTCTCACAAAAAAGCAGCTTGTTCCTTTAAACGTATACTGCCATTCACTGTTTTTGTAACTTTCCAATAGTTTATTAAGCAGAAATTCAGTTCAATTTTGCCTGAGGTGACCATTTTTATTTATACTGATATGATCTTCTATCTTGGACTGCTGTCTGGAATTGATTTGTGGCAGTTTGATTCACAATACTTCAAGTAATTGTTTTGATGCATCGCTTGGAAGGAGATTATCTGTTAAAATTGAAGGTAATATATGCGTATCAATGTGATTGAGAAAAGCTGTCACCACCCGTAAATACAGGAAATTATATGTATATGAAATATCGGTAATCACGGTCAATCAATTAATGAGAAATTACGGTGAATATTTAATATTTTAGTGATCTTAAATTGACCTAACGTAAGACTACTTTTGGTAAGCGTGTCAAAGAAGTCAAGGTCTAATGGTTTAGAGACATATTTCCACTCATATCCTCACCCCTCAACATCATAAATTCTGTGAATTCGATGATGAGATTTTTGGCACTCGACCGGCTGAGACATATGGAAGCAGGTTATGCTGCACGATTCCATTTATACGTTTAATGAGAAAAATGCTATCAAAGTAACACAATTGACACGGGAAATTCTAACGGACTCGGTATTGAAGTATATTCACTCGCATCGTTAAAATAAATAACACAATTACACCAAAATCTGAGTTAGACTAATCGGGGAAATGAATTAATGCATCCTTCACATCTCAGAACACAGGATGAGACAGCGATTATGTAGTAAGAATGATTAACGGGAATACACAACTGGCGACGATGGATCGTTATATGGGCTGGCTGTGCTACGCCCATGGTGGATTTAGGGCGATAAAAATATGAAACATCACAAATCTGTGTTCAACAATGTCACACGAAAGTCGAAGACATGGACTCCTACGAGTCCATTACAATAATGGTTGAGCGTCACACTTGGACATGAGCGATGGAGTCAAAAACAAAAATTGACCGGGGGATTGAGAGATGCCCTCACGATGTTTGTCTCGCGCCGTAACGGTCTTCCCTCTCGAGCGTGGATATTCAGGCCTGCTCGCGCCTGTCTATGCAGCTTAATATTTGTCTTTTAATGGTCTCCCAGGGTGGAGGTAGATGCAAGTATTGTTAAAAATTTCATTTTCTTCTGAATGTGTGCTACGTAATACTCATTGCGCTCACGCTCCGATTATGATAGAATTAATTAGAAAATTATATCCGTATGAGCTAATGTCGTTAGCGGCCGTCCGATTTTGATGGCACTAAACTCCTGATGGCACTGAACTCCTGATGGCACTGAACTCCTGATGGCACTGAACTCCTGATGGCACTGAACTCCTGATGGCACTGAACTCCTGATGGCACTGAACTCCTGATGGCACTGAACTCCTGATGGCACTGAACTCCTGATGGCACTGAACTCCTGATGGCACTGGACTCCTGATGGCACTGGACTCCTGATGGCACTGGACTCCTGATGGCACTGGACTCCTGATGGCACTGGACTCGTGCTTTGATTGAGCTTGAGTTTGAGGTCAAGATTTAGCTGTAGATTAGAGGTAATGAGAGGTACCTGTTAGCGCTCAGGTTACGATTAAGATTAGGGTTAGAATTGGGATTTTGGTTTGAGTAAAGAGTAAGGTCGAGATATGGGCAGAAGATAGGCCATTAGGTCAGGTTAGATCATGTAAGATTGAGGTTGAGATTTGGATCGAAGAAGCGATTCAGGTTAAGATGGAGGCTTACTCTGAAGTAGCAGTGAGGTTAATGGTATGAATTCGAGTAAAGATCGAACAGAGATCGAAGTTGAGACCAAAGCTTGATGTATGTAATAAGGACGCTCAGGCCGGGTTAGCTACAGTTCAGATTAAGTCAACAATGTCTCTGATGGTTAGGTTTTAAATTTTTATACCACTGCATCGAAATACAGTATTTTTAATGAAATAGATGCACGATTTTTAATTTTTGAGGCTTCGAACAACGCATTCCTGTTAATATTGAGATGTACCTGTAATTTATAGCTTATGGCTCGGAAGCAAACAGCTCTTGGTTGATAATATAATTACAACTGCACTGATTGAGGATCATGTGAAATGAACTTCTGGAGGAAGGAGGGGGCGGGGAGCTGGGGGCGGTCAGCACCATGAGCTAGATGCATCTGCGTACGGTGCTCTGAGTTCTATCGATTAAATAAATTAATCGCCTGACGAGATCAGCGATTGAGTGTGTCTACCACCGTGAAACATGTCCGTAAGAAGCAAAGATACGCGACTGCTTCCTCAAATCGGAGTATTCTACCAAAGTAGACATAACAAATTCGCACAGGCTCTTTTTTCTGTTCTATGTCTTCGGTATCTGCAATGAGCTTTCGCGTCCAGAATCGATCACTGATCCAAACATTGCTTATGTTGGACAGTTTATTAGACTTTCTCATTGTGTATTAACTCCTTATGTCAATTTTTTCGAGTTTTATTCAAAAATTTAACAGATGGTGATTTTATAGCGGTGTAAGTGCCATTAATTCTCCATTAAACTTGTTTTACAAAAATGACACGTCCTCGTGAACAACACTTCACTGATGAGTCGTGCGGGCTCCATGGTGTACTGGTTAGCGTGATAGCCTCGCAGCCGAAAGGACGAGGGATCGAATCTCGGTTCAGGCGAGACTTTTTACGTAACCAGAGAGCACTACCCTTGGAAAAGGAAGCTTAAACCACACATTCCTCACATCTCTCACCACACTAGTAGTTGTAAGGCATTGAAAACCCAACGGTAAAACGTGTTGGAATAAATAAAGGTTCTTTTTTGTATACGTTACTAATTGTATGACGGTTTCGGGCTTTCTAATGCTAATCATGATGTCGCATTTACTTATCTGACGTAGGTAATTTATACCATAACTTTCATCTGTTCGACAAATTAATGTTTGTCTATGTCATCACATCATTGGTAATTTACGTGATTTGAGAAGCAGTAGAACAGAAGTTAACTCCTTTTAAGTCAATGTTTTAGTGATGTCCATCTGAAACAGAGTTATTTAAGAATCCATAGTGTAGTGAACTTTAGGTATTGTAGCGATAGCTTTAACGTACCATTCTTCGCCTAAGAACGTGTGATACCATTTCTCAATCAAATTCCTGAGAGATATTGTTCATTTGCTCTGTTGAGCAGGACTGACCTGCACCTATTCATTTATTTCTCTGTCCATCGAGCCTGCCAACAGCTCCAACTTGCAATAACAAATACTGTAAGCAATACAGACTCTGTTGGGCTACTGTGACTTCTATTATGTAGCGCGTTCCATGAGCGATAACATTTGGATAGTTCATAAATGAACGTAATATTCTGGTTTGATGGAGAATAATGCGCGCGAAATAAATCGCTTATCCATGCATCGCTGACCCGACTCCCATTTGGGACTCATCGTTCCAATCAGACTCGCATTACTCGTACTGGACTTCTTCTCTTGTGCATTATTCAATGGTTCGTGGATTTGATGGTGCAAAGGCTGTTGTTGTATTACGGAGTTGCATCATGCTAAGCGTAGTCCGCGCGTTAGTATTGAATTTAAGCCATTTTCATAACAAAAGTACTCGATATAGTGAAAATTTGTTTTTTCACATGAAAGTGTGCACTTCTTGTTGGATCAGTCAGTGAAACCTGTAGGCCTTTACCATTTCATTGCATGGCGGTGGAGGGTCAGCCTTATTTTCACGAACTTTGGACGCTGTGCCCATTAGTTCTTTGGGTGCACGAGAAGACGACACAGAAGCCAACACTTCTCTGAGCACACCACTGCGCCGCGGGGCCCTGGCGCTCCCCTCCCGCAGCGTCGATGTTTCGTCTCGAGCCCCTCGCTTACACAGCCTGCTAGCCTACGCTATTCTGCTGAGGCGCAGCCTGTCTCGCCGGATCAGGTGCACCTGCCAGGTTCCTGCCGTCTTAGCTGAGGTACACCTGACATGTGCAACATTGAAGTAGACCTGTGTTGCGATCGTTCGGTCGCATTGAGAACACACAACCTGGGTGTACGTATGAAATCAATCAAGCATGCCAGGCGGCTGGCGCTCGTTGCCACATCAATTTAACCAGGCATGCCTTGCGCCTCTAGGCTCATGATTTCGAAATACAAATGCATGCCTGACGTCACTTGGCACATGGAATCTACCAGTAATACAGGGCAAGTGTGGTGTTAGTGGCTGTATTGTTCCTGGAGGACCAGCAGCCATTTCTCAAGTTGAGCTTAAATTTGGGTGAGTCACGTATTGTAACGTAATGTTTTTTCAGATGCCCTCGTGTTTTTTTGCTGCAATAGTGTGATGCAGTGTGACTACACAGGTAAAAATTTGCATTAAAAAATGAAGTTGTTAGTTTACGTCTATATATAAGGATTTCAGTCCCAATTTACAATAAAATTTACACTCGTACTACGATTCCGCATACTCTGGCATCTCGTGATCCATGGTTTTCTGTGCGAGGCAAAGCAGCCCCTGCCTTTTCCCTCGCCAAAAATTTATGTGGAGGCCAAAATTACTGCACTGCTCACAATCTCTCTTCATTCTAACCATAAATTGAGTCTTTATTCGACGCCGGCTTTTTCCGAGCAGCCTTGGCATCGGTTTGATTTATAGGCTCGAGTGGCGTTCGGCGAAGACTTATTGTATTGACCCTCGCGATTTGAAGAACATTTAAAACTGGTGTGAACTCCTTGTGTGCGCTGCTTCGTGCGAGCTGGAAGGCCTTGCCTGAGCGAAGGGGATATTTTCTTTGCTCAGTTTTGCTTTGCACTGCGTACAAGTCGGTGCTTGGGATTTTATTTTTGCGCTTTTTTGTATGATATTTTATCAAAGAGATAGCTTATCTGTTAGGACAGGAACAGCTTAACTGTTCGAGGTGTGTATGCTGATGAATACACTTTCAAGTTATTATAATTTTAATGGTACCATAATATCACTGACAATTGTACAATCTGAAATTTATCTCATCGTTTTTTTTCGATGAAAAATCAAAGGCAGGACGTTGTTTCGCCGCCATTTTCTCTAAGCTTCGTGTGCCTTTCTTTTTGCTTAAACTTTTCTGACTCAGAGTACACATCAGTGAGGTACGTACGACCGGACCGAGCTACTCGCCCTCAAGCTCAAGCTGTAAAATAAGAAAGAATCCCTCTCGTGTTTGTTGATATTTCGCTTGGAAAGAAAATTCTCGTCACAATGCAAACACCGTAAAACAAAAGCCGTTTGCTGTGCAGGTGCCGTGTGCGGGGTGGGTGTCCCTCACCTGTCCCGCCGCGGCGTTGCAGCGAGGCGCGGCGCTGTGATGCGCTTCAATTATTATTTACTCGGTTCTGCTGCCATTTGCTGCATTGGCGCCAGCACGCGCGATTGTCCCCAAGTTCAGCTTGGCTGCTTGGTGAAGAGCGTAACACCATTGGTGCGTCTTTCATTTAGAATTTTAATGCACGCGCCTGTAGTGCAAATGCGAATAAGGGGAATGTCAAGGCCCGTGCAGTTTGGTCACGCAGTAGCGCAGTGCTGCAAAATTTGACTTGCTAAGTCGTGTAGATGCTGACATGTACAGAGGGGTCCAGAAAATGTACTCGCTTTGCAATTAAATAATTTCGAAACTGAAGACTCGCACTTACATGCAAATTGCCAGCGAGCGCCAACTCCACTAAGGCTAATTTAATAATTGCTCTGCACGTCCGTCTGAGATTAGTAAGTATAAGTTTTTTTTCGAAATCCCTGAATTATAAACAATAAATGTTTTTTTCGTATCCCTCTGTATTTGATTCAGCAATGAAACCTAGTTTGAGGATTTGTTTCGGTAAGAATTCAAACTTTTTCTTGTAAAATGAGTCATTCTTCGTGTCGTTCAAATAGGTATATGTGGACATAGATATATAGATTCATAGGTTAATTGATAATATATTTTCACTGAACTGTGTTTTTATCATGGTTATGAAAAAGACGTGTTAAAACTATGCTGATTTGCTTTTTGCGGATGTTCGTAAATTCGTAAATTTTTAGGACAATATTTTAAGAATCTCGGCGATTTAATTTTCGAGAAAATTATACCTTGACTATGTTTGACGTAGATTCATTTTCGCTTATTGTTTATGAATTTAGGTGTGCATAATGTGCATCGAAATAAGTTGATTGCGCTGGCCGTACGTCAAGGCAGAGAATCGCAAAACCTCTGAGAGGTTGGTTGTCGCGCAGGTGTAGCGTGAGATCAGCCGCTTGATTTCACCATCAGCTTCCGCTCTTTTAAATATTATTCCGGAATTACCTTCGACAGCTTTTGGATCTTAAGGCGTGGGTCTACATAGTTCAACCGATATACGTACTTTAGACTCTTTGTGTGGTCACTCCTTGAGATAACAGTTCTTTTCCTCTAACTCCTAATTAACCGATGAAACTTGCTTATATTCATGTAATTTTTTACAAATATGTTCTAATTTATCCAATTTTATAATTATTCTTATGATGAGATTAATCCCAAAACGTTCATATCAATAGTTATTTCTGTTTCTTACTTTTAGTTTCTTAATTCGTTTGCCTTTTCTGCAAATGAAAGATGAATACGACAGACAATTAAATACCGCAATAAATGTAACTGCTCAGATATATCTAAATCTCTCCCATAGTTTACTTGATTCACATGCTATTCTGAGTTAAGTCTGTGAGGTTTTGCAAGAAGATGGGCCTTCCAAAATGCGGGAAAATCGCTTCTGTATTATTGATCTAAGAAACCATAGGGTGGGGTAGTGAGATACGAAAATTTGAAATAGTAGAAAAAAATAAACGAAACTCACAAATTTCATTTAGTCTTCACCATGTTTTCTGCACGAGTAGAAATTTCATCAGACCTAATTTTTTAAAAATTTATTTGGTTTTTGAGCTGTCATTTTCGAGGTACAGATTCAGTGAGTCGATTCTGTAGATTTTGTTCAGAGCTGTGCAATGTGTTCTCTGAGGTGCTGTAGCTGTTTTATTCAATCTGTGCTGAGAGCTGGGGAAGGGTTGATGGTCTAGTATGGAACACAGCACTTCAAATGTCCTCATAAAAAGTGATCACCGACTGAAAAGTCTGGTCACCAAGGCGGTCAAGCATTGTAAACAGTCTTTGAATTTCTTAACTGAAGGTTTACAGCGAAATGAGCAGCACGTAGCGGAGGTAATATTTAAAAAAATGATGCATAGGGAAATTTCCATTCGTTTAAATCATATTTATATCTTAAAATATAGTTTCGTACGCTTCCTTTATTTTTATTTTATTTTCTCTGAGCCAAAATGTGCATACTCTACATGTATAACAATTGAATTCCTACACCGCAGACACCACTCGCAGTAATCTCTCATCCTATGCTGTTAGACACTCAGCGCACTCCTTCATCTCCCATTCAGCACTGTCTTATAATTTCCAACTTTCTGTTACCTATAAAATTACCACATTTTCTCAATTTCATCTGGTACTTCACACTAATGTAGGTTCTTATTCTTAACATTTTGGTACCCTTCACTCACTCTGTCGATCGTCCTCTGTCTAGTTACCACCCCTCATGCTCCACCATATTGAGTCCTTTACTGCAAGGTACTCCTTACATTCACTCAGTCTGCTGTCGTTCTTTTCTAGTACTCCTCACTAGTGTAATTACTTGGAGCTTTTTACGTCAGTGGTGCAAGTGAGGGCGGCGCGCGTCTGACATCAGGCTCAACCGGAAAGCAATTTCATGACATGGCAGAGTTTTTTTGGTATGAGCGCCTGTCGCTTGGTGTTCGCTCGTACCTTTTTAAGGCTTTCGTGGCGCAATTTCCGCTAATTGTTTATGCGATGTCCAGGGAAAGTTTGTATTAAACTTTTTTAGCGCAGGATTTCTCAAAATACACCAGTTGCGTCCATACTAGAAGCTGTAAAGCTGTTTATTACAGCGATGAGAGTTTTTTGCGTTTCCCAAGTTTTATAGTGGCGGTTTCTTATACTGACGACTGCATGAAGTGGAATATATCTCTCTTGAAAGCAACAGCTAAATTTCATTGGTTTTTACGGATTGGAAAATAATTTTTAGACTAATGCTTCTCATGAATTGCTTAAGAATTAATCATGCTGTAAATTATGTGAGTCGTACTGCCAGTTAATTTGAGAATTCAATGACGATATGGAGCAAATGAACTTTAGTCACAAGTAGAATTATAGTTACGCGTTAAACAGAATGAGTTTCGTCAGGCTTCTTCATACCTCCCTGGCTTACCATTCATTGCTGCAATATTGATCTATGTATCACCCTATGAAACATTATTTCTGCTCCCTACAAGTGTTATTTCTTACTTTCTCTCATGGTGAAACATTAGAAAATCCCTATGATTTCTATGAAATTTTGCTTTTTTACTACACTTGTATTACATTTGTATTGGAGAAAGGCAAATTTAAAAATTGATTGACTTGACCAGAAAGCAAAGTTCCGGCATCAACACTTTTTCTCCGTTTTGTATAGTTACGAAGAATGAAAATAATCAGTTAATTAACCCAAGAATCAGAAAAAGTCACGTTTTGTTGCAGGGTGTCTTTGCGTTTGCTTTGAGGAATCTTTAGTAATTTCGGAGCAAAAATTCTCAACCAGGAACCGATATTATGTCCAGGTCAATCGAGTATTAGTTGACAAATTAAGCTGAATTGTTTCTTTTAGTCTTTTATATTTTGACATATGCTGTTATAGGCTGTACTGCCACAGCACCGGACGGTTGTCAAAGAATTGCTCTCACATATACATTTTTTTAGTTGATTTTATATATTGTAGTTAGAAAAAAGACGACAGCTGATAGTACGAATGTAAGCTACAGTACATAAAAACTCAGTCTCCGTAATTCTTAGAATTTTGTCCTGACGTTTAAAGTTTCACGACTCCGCCCTTATGTAGGGTTTCTATGAGAACAGACCAGTCATGGTGTACTCAGTGACCCTTTCGGCGGGGACTTGAATTGAAATATTGCTCAGAATGTTTGATATGTAATTGCTAGCATATAAATAAATATGGAAAAATATTATTTTAGTATTAACTCTTCTGTGAAACGTAAATTCCTGATGTAACAGTGTTCCAGAAAGATAAACTTTCTTGTGTGACCTACTTTCCTTTCCACACCATGGTAGCTTCGCTTCGAAGGTGTCTTTCACTGGTACGTGCGTCAATACTGCCTTGATGTCAGTGTAAGGATGTGCTTTAGCTCCAAAAGTTTCTTTGCCTTTACTTTATTCACCTACGTTCCAATCCATTTCAAATACAATGAGAGGATATGTATATTTCTCAGAATTAATACTGACAAAATGGTTCGTATTCATAATATGTAGAATAAATAACTGCTTTCGGTAATAACGACTTGAAGTTATTGCTTGTGCTTGTCCAAACTAAGCATATTTTCGCTGTATTAGTCAAATTTTATATCCTTGTTGTGAATTATTCAGATTAAATATTCTTATTTGTATTTAATCAAGTCGAACACTTTGTCAACGGTTATTTTTGCTAAATTTTTCCCCCGTGGTTAATGAAACCTTACATCATCAATACAGTAATTGAGACAAAACATTGTTTTTCTTGATAATTTGGCTTCATATTCTTAAAGATCGTATCCACTTGAAAAATGCTGAATCAATTCACACGTAACAGTATTTGCGCAATTTGTATAGATCAAGAGAAGAATAATTATATTTTATTGCATGTTGTTCACTTTGTGGAGTGGTTAGTGCATTATGTGTCCTGGGATGTTGCGTATGGCGATTTTGCTTCGGAGGCGGTCGTTCGCCTTACTGTGGAGATGTGGTCTGTATTTGTCAACTAAATTCTGGGCCTTCGTGTTCCCCCATTAAACGTTTTTTCGCGTTTAGGACAGCATGTAGACGTGATGCATGCACAAATCTCATTGAGCTAATTTTTGAGAAGCTGATAACGTTTTCGTCTTTTTCTTTGTTCATGTTCTCCATCATTTGGGCAGCGAGCTAACTATCCAGGATACCTCCGTCCCGATTATTTCCAATGCTAAATCAGTCTACATAGTTCTTAAAATCACCATTTTCAGAGGTTGTGTACGATTGTAATGGTAGAATTTGCTGTTCTAAATAAACGTTGTGTTATCCATCCTGTTGTCATGCTGGTTGCTCTTTCCTTCCTTTGGACAACAAAAGTTGGTGCAGTTAAATTCGCAGTCTATTCCTGCTTGAACTTAAATCAGGGTTCTCTAAATCTCTGAGGCAATATGCTGAGCAATTCAGTAGGAACAGCTGAATTAACTGGAGCCCGCTTATTTAATTGGTATCATGCCACGGTGAGCTAGAGTAAACGAGTAATAATCGTTGATATTTCTTCTACCCTCGTTTGTACTAAAAAATAAAAACTGTATGAGGAACTTTTTTATGATCGTTGAAAGTAACTTGTGGTTTTTTATTCACCTACGTTTGTTTTCTTAAGCCTTGAATGGTGGGGAGTTTCATGCAACGTTCTGGAGCGTGAAGTGTACATCGGTCGTGCAGAGTTCCACACAGCGCACTCGACTGATCTGAGCCTTTGTGCCCATGATCAGATCAGCGCCCTCTTCTGAGGAATTAACCCTTTCTCTCTGATTCTACCAGACATGATACCCTCCATGTAAACGCGTCTAAATCAAACAGTATGAGTACGGAGCATGTGCTGCCGTTGTTAATAGCAATAAATATCTTCCCTCAGTTACATACGTGCATTCGTCGGGGAAAATAAAATTTTAGGTATTATTTTAAACATAAATAGAAATAAAGTTTATGACAATATTTTTTATGTTGGGTAGTGAAAATAATTCAAAAGAGGAAGGGTTAATACGGTTTCGTTTTCGTTCGTTGCAGAAGTTTAACTTTTTTGAGTCTGGTGATAAATTAAATTAGCACTCTAAGAAGGCGTTGCTCAATTTTTAGCATCAAAATTTCACTTTCCAGAAATTTTGTAAGTATAATATATCTCAATTTTAATTCAATTTTTAGGTAACGCTGGTTTGTCTTCCTATTCAGATAGTTTACCGCTTAGCGTGGTGTCCCAGCACTGTTAGGCTACCTCAGCTTTAAATAGGCCTTCGGGACATCTAACTTTCGTACCCACTTTGCTTCTTTCCGTTTTCATTCCTTCTTCACTATTTCATATTAATATTTTCTTCTTCTTTCTTCTTAACTTGCTGTTTCTATGCGCAGGGGATCTTGTGTGGGAACGCACCTTGTGCATAGATTTCCCTTTCTCCCAAGTCCATACTGAACGGTCCCCACTGTCTCGGTGCGAGATAGTGCGAGTTACTGCAGCGCTATCACCACCATCACCACTACTACTATATAGCGTGAGGTGATCAATTTTTATACTTGGTGGTATTATTGCATACGAAAATGTCAATTCATATTTTCGACCTACTCTGTATTTTGTGTGGCCTAAATTGATCACATAAAAATAATAGTATATTTTGAATGCGACACTTCTAAACTTCCAACTGAACTTTCAATCTTTAGTAAAATATTTGAGAAAATTGTTCATAAAAAAGTATACTCATACTTCGAACAAAGAGCATTGCGCTATGACAAACAGTATGGATTTCGTTCCCAAAAATCAACAACGCCGGCTATCGTAAGTCATATACAATATCTTACCTCAAATATCGAGGAAAGTATTCTTGTATTTTCTGTATCACTCGATTTTTGAAAAGCTTTTGACTGTAGATTACAGCACATTACTCTCGAAGCTCAACTGTTATGGAGTCAGAGGGCATGCTTTAAACTGGTTTAAATCATGCCAAGAAATGGCAAACAATATGTTGTAATTGGTGACATTCAATCAGAACTCCTTGATAAAAATCATAGAGTTCCTAAAGGATCTGCTTTGGGACCCCTCTTGTTTTTTATATTTATTAATGACATTGTTGAATCAACTTCCTTCTTCAAATTTATACTTTTCGCTGATGATAGCACTCTCTCGACAGCTTTTCCCACTGAAAACAAAGTTTCAATTGCAATTCGTAAATGGAGAGTTGCGAAAAATTTGAATGTGGCTTAGAGCCAATAAAATATGCATAAATATCGATCAAACAAACTACACGCTA
>VOMN01090752.1:0-10327 GCA_014899125.1 Orchestia grillus | reverse complement strand
AACATTGGTGATGGAGGTAGAACATTGGTGATGGAGGTAGAACATTGGCGATGGAGGTAGAACATTGGTGATGGAGGTAGAACGTCGTTAAGGATGTTATTGTATAGCTTCTGTTGAAAAAAATCCTGTGTGAGATATATTACTGCCATCTCAACTGCATGAAGCCTATGTGTGGATGTTTTTAGCAGCACTGTAGTGACTCAAGTCTCTCTGAGTGTGAACCGCATTTTTAAATGAAGCCTCTATTACTTGCTTGTGTCATTTCGTAAGGTTTAGTACTGACATTTAAAGCATTTCTTTGAGATTGTGGTAATATTTCTTTGATTTCATAATACGATTCCTCCCTATTCATAAGATAAAGTACCGAGGTACACACAACACAAGGTCCTAATCCCGATTATTATATTGCGTGCTAACCCTGACTACGGACTCAGGGTTGACTGAATTTGTGGTGTAAATCTCGGAGAAATACGCAAATCTAGCAGTAAAAACTCCAGTCCAGCAATATATAGAAAGGAGTCGCACAGGAAAAATCCCATGAAATGTGGCAATGGTGGTTAAACTCCTGGTATTATAAGAATAATATTTCTCTTCCAGGTCGAATTAGACTCATTGCTAACGGACGAGCAGCTGAGCAATGTGCCCGTGGTGATGCTAGGTAACAAGATCGACAAGGTAGGCGCTGCCTCAGAAGACGAGCTCCGCCATTTCTTCGGCCTGTTCGGGCAGACGACAGGCAAGAGCAAGATCCCCCGTAACGAGCTGCCGGGCCGCCCCCTCGAACTGTTCATGTGCTCCGTGCTGAAGCGACAGGGCTATGGCGAAGGCTTCAGGTGGATTGCCAACTACATCGACTGAAGCTTGGAGACTGGACGTCGTGGGGTGGTCGGCCTGAGACACGTCACTGAGGTGGGGGTGATGGTGGTGGTGGTGTCGTGGCTCCAGGTTTGTCTCTCAAACAAGAAAAAACTGTGCCTAATTTGTGCGAAATTGCTGGTTTGTGTCTCTTCTTTCTGCCCCTTCTTCATGTGGGACTTCTGGAGGTTTTCACCTCACTGTGTCGCGGTCTTAAAATTTTCATTTTTCAGCTGCCATTAAAGTTTGCCTTCGTGTTAGGGACGGATTTTGAGGGGAACTACTTAGCAGACTAATGAATTGTCTTAGTCTTCATATACTTGGACGACAGGCGTAAAAGAATATTAAGAACTTGTGTTTTCTCTGTAGCTGGGCTACGTAAATGTTCAGGCTTTTCTGACTCTACCGTTAAAAATCCCGCTGCTTCGTCGTTAAAACTATCCACCTTGCGTGCTAAATTCACAGAACCACGCGTTTATCGGTTCCTTAAAATCCGTAAATTCGCTATTTGCGTCGCCAGCAACGAGGATTGTGCTGTGTGACCCGCGTGCTCTACGTGATGAACGGTTCCGTATAGCAGGGGCCGACCGTGGGTGAACATTGATCGCGCCTTCCGTAAAATCTGTGTCGGTCTCCGTAGCGCTGGAACAGAAAGTGGGTTTGCCACGGGCGTCACGGCTGCCAGTTGAGCTATTTCGTTTTGCCGTATCCTGTGCCGTGATTCGTGCTGCAGTTATGATGTCCCTGATCAGATTTTCTCTTCTGGAAGTTATGTGACCTCCCACTGCTTCTATTGTCGGCTAACTTGATATTGACATAACTGCAGCGTAGCTGAGTGATTCCATGTGATATTATTTCTGGTATCGCTCCTGGAACTTTAGGTAGCTTTATCCTTGGTTTTAATACTTTGGAGCTTAATCTATCCATAACATCTCAGGTACAGGAATGCTTTTGCAACTGAATACTAGCACTTCTTCTTCTGTTCTATTGAAAACGTGGAGTTCTGTTTGAATATTTTGAATGTTTTACTCTTTTCTTCGCCTTTCCTGATGCAGAATAATCTAAGACAGGCCGACATTTTCCATTGAAACTGTGCGGTATTCGTGCGATGCTGATTTTGAGCAATTTCTTGACCTTAGATTAGAAACTTGCAAGGAATTCGTATGCAAACGCGGTCACTCTCTGAGAGGAGACCTTTAGTTCTACGACTTGGTAATTAAAAGAGAAAGTAATCTAGAGAGGACGTCTTCTGAAACTGCAGGCGAGAAGAAATGTGCCACTTCTTCGATTCATTGGTCGGTATTGTGGATACGTGACCGAATGTCCTTTCTATGGAATTGTTTTGATGTAGTCCTAATGAACATTATTTCTGATCTTTCTATTTAGTTCCTGCTTTGAGTTAGGATGAATATTTCAAAACAAATCCTTTTTGGCGTCATTCAATGCGGGCTGCTATTAAGTACGAAAATTTATTCTTTAGTGTAACTTGGTACTACTTGAATCTTCAGATAAGGGAATTTTCGCCAAAACTGTAGTGTCGTTTTTCTGAAGAACTATGTTTTGCGGATAAATTACGATACAAAGTTACAGGCTCTACTTACTTGTTCCTCTACATGCAGATACAGTCATGATTCTACATGATTCACCTCTTCTGAATGTCTACTTCAGGTCAATTCTTGTCTTCGAATTCAAACTGCTTTGAAAGGGGCGTCTTATACCGATGAGCAGCGTTGGCGTTTTCGCGGGAAGAAAAATCGTTCGCCACCTCAGATTGACCTCCATGAAGCGTAGAATTACAGTAACCTTTGGTTCAGTTGTGTACTGGAAAGCATTCAATGCATTACGATAACAAATTTCCTATTGTCGCAAGAAGTTGTTAGAGATACTTGACGTCGCTGTCGATGGTAATGTGTGCAACATTCATTCCTTGTCCAGCATTACTCGCGTAAGCCTGCAGCTGAGTTAGGTTATATTGTACCTCTTTAATTGTATGCCGTAATACCTTAATTGATAAAATATTGCTTATGACGACTTCAATTTATAGCTCTGATCGCGGTTTTGCCTCGACAGTAAAGTTGCTTTCAAATTATGTTCGAGTGATTTCCGGTAGACCTTGCAAACTTGTTCATTTTCTCGTGTAAAATTTTATGGAAAGTATAATCGTTTAGGATTTCTATTGTGTTCGACAGTTTCATAAAAAATCTTTATATTTTTGTTTAGGTTGCAGTAAAAACTCTGAACATGCCCATTTTATTCGTACTCTTAATAAAAATAAAGTTTCAATTCCAGGCTATTCCTTGTTCCTGCACAATCACGTCATTGGTTTCGTGACAATCTGGTTTCCTTGCATCTGTCGTAGGCTTGCAAGTCAGGCCTGGTGGAAGTAAATTGGGAAGTGTATTTTCATTGTGAATTTTTAATGTACAGGGTGACAGAAAAATGAAAATTTTCGGAAGCTCAATAAAATTAGAAAAAATCCATGAACAATTCTATAACAATTCTATTGCCAGCAATGAAACAGCTTGTCTTTTGAGAGACAGTAATCTATATTAGCGATGTTTAAAAATTATGTCATCTACGTACGTGTTCTTCCAGTCGGTTCTGGAGACTTTCCTCATTGCTGGCTGCAACATCTCAGCTTGGCGACCATGAATTTCGTTTTGAATTCTTCGTTTCAATTCACCCAGCGTGCTTCGCAGGTCAGACAGCCTCACGAGACAAATTCACAAACGGACAAATCCTGTGATCTTTTGGGCCAGGGAATGTCGCCGAATCTTGATGACACGGCCACCGAACCAGAGCACATGGAAAGGATGCATAAGCAGGGAATGCCATCTACAGGGCGTAATTTTCAAACATTGATGATTTAGATTACTGTTTCTCAAATGACAAGTTGTAAAAGTTCAATTGCCGCCAATGAAATTTTTTGTTAGATTTTTCTACTTTTAATGCGTTCTTCGAAAGTTTGTGTTTTCTGTCACCCTGTGTTAATTTGGAAGAGATTTTAACAATATCTCTTAAGTTTCCTGCCTGGACTCTTTAATGGAGAATATGAAACTTAGTTTCATACAAAATTAAACACTACCCAAATTTGGAGTGAAGTTAATCGAAGGTAGGACTGGCAAGGTATTTCCGGACTTTATTAGGCTCACTAAACGAGAAAGCAAAAATGTTTTAGTGGAGAGGATCCCCACTCGCCGTGCCGCCAGTATGCCGTGCTCCATTTGCTCCAGGAAGTGGACCAGGATGCTCCATCTACTGTACTTCGGAGGAATGGAGACTGCTCCATCACTGGACTTGATTACGTACTGAACAAAGAAATTCGGGAGACAACTACGACAGACACCTCAGAAAACTGGGGAAATAAGTGACAGGTTAACCAATACAGCGACTTAACCCGTAAGGGAACTAACTTTTTTTGATGATAAACGAAACATTGCGTGAACACACGTTCACATTTCATGCCCTTGTGTAGATATTCATATTAGTTTTGAACGAAACAAGAATTCAAGACTAAACTTGGCTACTTTAAATTCCAAGGAATGACTCGGCCTCGTAGGGTTAACCAAACGAGTAAAATCGGCTCTAAGATTAAATTTGAGAAGAACAAGAGACCCCCAGGGGCGTTGAAGGATTGCAGGATAAGCCTAGGGTAAAAACACAGATTTTTATCTATTAAATTGCTATTTTACGTTCGATAGAACTCTGAAATGTCAACCCTGAGTAGAAAGTTAAAATTTACAGGCAGTTAACCGCTTCAGACACGTTCAATTCTAAGCCAAATATTTTCAAACCTAGAAGTTAAAACATGCATGCATATATATCCATCAGATGTAAGGGCGCAATAACTTGCTGCTAACCATCGACCTCTTGATATTCCTCCGCTACATTCGAATTGGGATAAGAAACACTCGAGAGAAATATGAAATTGTTCATTGAAATAACGAAAATTTAAGGAGACACTGTTCGGAATAATTGTATAAGCCAGCGGCAGCAGAGAGCGCGAACACCACAACCGACGGCCACGACGCGCGTGTCCTGCGTAGTCTTTCCGACGAAATTTTGTAGGCAATAAGCTGCGTTGAGCTCGTTACGAAAAACTGAAAGCATCCTTATGTACATATGCAATAAGGCTACGTTTAGCTTGTTATGAAAAACTAGCAGCATCCTTGTGAAAGTGGACTTTAATATCCACGTAGACGGTAAAGAATCGACAAGTAGGGGAAAGTCTAGTGACGTATAATCAAGTGGCCAGCTTGCCTTTGTATGTGGCTGTCCGTCACTGGAGGGTTGTCCACCGGGAAATCATATCAAATAAAATTATCTATCCGATAAATGTCCACAAGGTAATCAGTTACCTGTCAAACAAGTTTCCCTATCCAATACAGTCCACCAGGCAGCTGTCGATCAAATAACCGTTCATACCCACAACTCACGTGACCCTCGATGTGGAGACGCCGCGACCCCGCACACCAGCGGGCCCGCAATTCAGCTTAGGGTAAATAATACCAAATCAACAAACGATCAGACACGCCCACAAACACAGAGATCAAGGAAAAATCAGTAACAATGACCAGTGCGGCAACACTGCTCTGCGTCAGTAAGTACGTCCATGAGGCGGTCGCCAAGCCTGAATGTTAGTCAAATCGCGAACATTCCCACCATAACACGGCGGCTAATGAGAGCCATTGTAGAACTTCAGAAACTTCACTAGGCACAACTGAGTTCGTAACTTTTGTATTACTTTAAACCTATACGAACTACTGAATATTTGCGATAAGGCTTGCATTTTGTTCCCAACGAAAATCCAGCTGCGTCTTTTCGAAGAGATAACGTACGGTCCTTTAGTTTAATGCAGGATGAACGTGCTTCTATTCACTTTTAAACAGCTTGTAGCGAATGTGACCCACAAAAAATTTGTTACAGTTTCCACATTCATTTTTTTTCCAAGATAAAAAGATCGGTTTCCAAAAAATCGCCTACGAGTGCCACGTTTTTCCTTCATTCAAACACCATTTAAGACAAATGTTAGCTTAGCGCGAGAAATGAATTCAAGCCTTATATGGTTGACGGACGACCAACAGTTCACTGAACCGACCGTTGGAGAGCCCAAGCCCAAGTCGTCCACGATCGCACCTCCACTCCAGGCCGACGGAACTTTCATGTCTGCAAAATAACACTAGGCGCTTCATGAAAAGGAAGAACGTTTTGACTCCTTATGGCGATGGCCACGCAAATCTTAACTTTAAGTGTTGAGTAGGTACGAACATTCATTCCAATGACACTGAGCGTTATGTCGATCAAATTTACATCATCTTCTTACGCTCCCCACTGTTCTATTGAATCAAAAATAGTATAGATTAAACGAGAGGAGATGCGATAAACTTAAGAGTTTTATGTCAAAACGTCAATATTGAATACTACTTTTGGAAAAGTGAAAATTCCTAAAAATACGCTATGGTTACCGATACAGGGTTGTCTAGAACACGACGTTTAGGTTCGTAAAGATAGTTCAGAAAAGAGACGAGTCCATGAACAGAGAGGCTCGAAAATAGTTTTTCGTACATTAATTGGGCTACATTAGAATAGTCGATCAATCAAAAAAATACTTCAGGAAAACTTAAATCTCCATCCTATATCCCCATTATCTCGTTGGCTTCAAAAAAGCATGAATTCAGAATATAATGCCCTCACGCCAGCCGTGCACGATAATCGCTTAAGCCCCGTGAATCTTGGTCAAGCCTTCAAGATTGTAACAAACCATCATAAGACTCGCATTATTTTTACACTTCACATTAAACTGCACTTCACGGCAGCTGATCAAAGACCTTCACCGAGAGCGTAGGGAACTTCATAGCCCTGGTATCACAGGGACTCAAACACCACCGATACTCTAAAGTGTATCATCGATACTAAAAAATGTACCATCGACACGCAAAAAATATCATCGCCACTCGAAAGTGCATATTCAGTACTCAAAAATGTATCAGATACGTAAAAATGTATCCGACACTCAAAAAAGTAGTATCATAGGTACCCGAAACGTATCATAGATACTAAAAACTAGCAAATTATGCCAGCAGTTAATTAATCCATAACTGAAGTACCCATTTCTTCAGTTAGATGTTATTTTTACAAAAATTCATCTATCACACGTCATGGTCAAGTCGCACGGCTCGAAGATGGTTTCACCCGTACAAGTGAGATAAATATCGTTGAAAACATTTTCAACACTCCTACAAGCGCAAATGGTTTTCAGTAAGAAAAAACAGAAGCGGCAGCGAACAAATTGAAGTAGGCGTTTCATCAACACGTTAGTATTTCAATCTAAATTGTGGCTATCAGTCACTACATCCGGTCACTGATATGTATTATATAACACGGCTGCACACTGACTCGTGTACATATCTATTGAGCCAAATCTTCCACAAATCTAATGCCGAAAGATGAAATTCTTTTGAGAATAATACGTTCTATAAGAAATGAAAAATTTAACATGGTTAGAGCATATCATTTTCAACATATTTATTGCTAGAAAAATAATCAAATCCTGAAATGCTACGGAAAAAGAATGATGAAGAAGAAAGAAAGATTCGTAAGGATATCGCCATCAGGAAAAAAAATTCAGGATTATAAATCAGAACATTGGAGCGCGGCCTAGTAAGTGGCTTCCCAATATATCACACACAACGTGCAGCGCAAACCCGAAAATCGACATTTTTCACAAAAGAAAAGGTCACTACTGACAATATTATTACAGGCTGTCCACTGAAAAAGTAGCCGATTTAAAAACGCTGTAGTTCGTAAAATATTAGTGATACAATACTGAAATAGGTTTTATTGAAAAGAAGAATATTCAAAAGTTTATTTAGTATCACACATACGATTAATACGAAGACACAGACATAGCTGTAGAACTTTAATTATATTCATCGTTTCTCCTTGGTCTTGATTTGACTTGGCCAGCAAAGTCACCAGATTTGTCCCCTTTAGAGCTCTTTCTCTGGAGTTTTGTAGAAAAACATTTTGTACCACCCCCTCCAACGTCGCTCAATTGAAAAATGCGGTTCGAGAAGTCATCGTGTCCATCGATGTTAATATTTCGCAGAATGTTTCAGCCAAATTGGCTGAAACATTCTGTTGTTCATACTGAAAAATGTATAGAGCTCAGTAGTAATCATCACAAACGGAAAATTAAAAACGGAATAAAATAGTTAGCTCTTGTTCTTTTCAGTAAAACCTATTTCAAGCTTCTAGCAATAATAAGTTACAAACTACAGCGTTTTTAAATCGGCTATTTTTATAGCAGATACCCCATACATCGCTACAGTAAAGTAATGGTGAACTAGTCAACATTCATCGAGGTTGCTTTCGTCCCCAATGTGCCACACAGCAGACACTTTTGTCTTATTCGCTGTTGGACAACGTGACTGAAATCGACCACGCAAGTATCCGTGATACACATTTATTAACACGCAGGGAAGGAGGCGTGAGAGGAAACTGATAAAGCGTCGAAATTAGAGGAACTCTTGAGCCAAGTGACTGTGAGGGCCAACGGGCCAACCTGAGTGGTAGCCTGAGTCCCACTTGGCGACAGCAAGTCGACTTGGTCCTCTCGTCAGTACTTGGAACAAACAAAGCCTTCACTTTCAGATGAAGGTTTAGAAATTGTAACTTCCATTTATTGAACTACCATTATTAATCATCATCCAGGGGTTTGAAGATGACGTGTCCCCATTTCGTGACGTATAACAAAAATCCACCTTTCGATAGAGAGACAGTTCCTTTTTCAGTTTAGTTTCCATATCTTCGCATGGCAGTGTTTAATGAAAACGTTGATAAGTGTTCTTTAATAAACACTTCAAAAGAAATTATCTTCACACACCCATGAACCACAATGAACGAGTGACCCACAAGCAAGTCATTTTCAAAATTCTTAATGGTAGGTAATGACGCTAACACGTGAGAATCAGTGTCGGTAGTATTGCTACACTGCACTACGAAGCCTTAACCTTATAAGGATCGCTGCCATTGTCGAACCATATTAGACGTAATCAAATTTAGTCTTAAATTCCGATTGTTTCGTTCAAAACGCGGGTGAAAATGCAAACAAGTGCATGAGAAATGAACGGCTGAAGACGTAGTATTTCGCTCATTCAAAACACAGGTTAACCCTCAAAGGGTTACAACCTTCTCTCTCATTTGAAATCAACTTATTTTCCCCCTGTGAGTTTTCTTTGAAGTTTCCTACTCAAGGCCCACTCTGCGTTTCTTCTTGCAACAACTTTCATCACGGTATCAGATCAGACTGTTCCAAGGGCGACCACCGCGCTCCACCACACGATGGAATNCCATATCAAGTTGGACAGCACCCTCAACACAGAGGAAGAAACAACACGAATAAAAACAGGCCAGTAGTTCACAATTACAAGGCTAAATCAAACACCCCACCCTGCCCACAGGAGTAGCATGGCCGATACACAGGGGACAGACCTCCCTCGTGTTAGACGTTACCGCCGAACTCAGCCTATCCTAATAGGGCCACAACACGCCGGAGAACAATTCACCTTTCAGAGCTGTATTTTAAATCTTGCGAACGGCACGCAATGCCATAACAATGAACTGCTTCATGGCTCCATGGGGACGTTCATAACTGGACAGTTAGCGTTTGATTTTAGGCGGAGGCGAAAGGATTTTTACGGAGCCACGTTGTGTTTCCTTCGGAAAAGCAAACTTAAACCGTAAGTCCATCACGCGTCAATGGTCATAAGGCATTGAATACTCAACGATGCACTGCACAAAACTGTGATGAAATTAATTAATAGTTTCAGTCAAGTGGTGATCACAAATCATGTTGCACATTTGTCACGTTAGTGTTGCATAATATGCGAAATTTCTCCGCGCTGCTAGTAGCAATGGACACCGGATATCCGAGGTAGATTGTTTCGGCTAAACAAAAGTTCCTGAAGAAAATTTGACGCTCTGAGCTGCTCGAGGGCGTCAACGTGCCCTTTCAGAGTGCCCTTGACGTTTACCTCGAATAACTTCTTCGGGCCACTTGCACGGCCAGATCTTTTTCGCGGATGTCGGAGCTCTCGCGCAGCAAGAACCGCTCATCTGGCCGGCATCCTGAGCCGCAGAAGAGCATGATGCAGCTCCAAGTTCGCTGCATCTTTGTGATGGTCAAGCTGCAATGATGAAAACCTAAGCATATTTAGTACAACAAGAAGAACGTTAAGGTTATTTTCCCACGGGGGTCTCCAGCAACTTGTAAATGTGGACAACCTAGCTTAGGCTAGAGAAACAAGAACGGCTTTCCTCTGCTTGTTCTGGTCGTGGCTCCCATCACCATCGAAGAGCAGCGCTGCCGCTCTCAGGGGTAACCTTCTCGTGGATGTCAACATGCGAGTGCCGATTACAAGGTTGGGATGGTTGCTACTGCCTAGTACCAGATAACGAATCGATCGATGTA
>VOMN01090747.1:0-10655 GCA_014899125.1 Orchestia grillus | reverse complement strand
ACCAAAGCGACGGAAGGCAGGGTGGTGCCCGTGGAATCGACCACCACGACAACCGATGGCACGGTGGTGCCCGTGGAATCGACCGCCAGGACAACCGATGGCACGGTGGTGCTCGTGGAATCGACCACCAAAGCGACCGATGGCACGGTGGTGCTCGTGGAATCGACCGCCGGGACAACCGATGGCACGGTGGTGCCCGTGGAATTGACCACCGGGACNTCGTTGGCCTGTCACAGTCGGTATACAGTCAACCACCACCGCCGATGGCACGGTGGTTCCCGTGGAATCGACCACAAAGACAACCGATGGCACGGTGGTTCCCGTGGAATCGACCACCAAGACAACCGATGGCACGGTGGCTCCCGTGGAATCGACCACCAAGACGACCGATGGCACGGTGGTTCCCGTGGAATCGACGACCAAGACAATCACTACCGCTAGCACAACGGTGGATGATTTCACTTCAAGTGTAATTAGGTTACCTCGCCAGAATATAGAAGATGCTCTCGTCCAATTGGAGAACTTTTTAAGCTATGCGTCAAAAATAAGACAAATTTCTTTGAAAATTTGCAACAACTCGACGGGTTCCCTTCTGATACGGTCCTATAACACTGTCAGTTCTGCCTTTCGCAGGACCATATCGAATTTGGTCAACATTGGCACTGGGAAAGCACCCGTAAATTTCAGCGTCCAGGCTTTTGGTCTGGCAACGACCATCATCGAGGAGCTGACGTGTTCTAATAAATCTCTACCACACAGAATTGAAGCCAAAATTTCTCGGTTGGCCAACCCAATTTACTACAAAACAATATACGCTCGCCTCATGCGGGACCTGCGCAGTTTAATTAAACTCATCCTTGATGGTTTACCCGGAGACAGTGTGTTGGGAAGTCAAGTGCGGTCGTTTTATCATTCTTCGTATAACTGTTACATTTACTTGACCAACATTGGAAGAAAAATTAGTTTCTATGCGACGAGGGAAGACTTGCCGAACGAAAATTTCGAGTCTCTGCGGTCGTCTTATTTAAAGATTGATACCTATGTCGACGAATCTTTGAAAGCCATCAACCTTGTCAAGCAAAACATCTTGCAAGAACCCTTTCGGGACAGTCTGCATTCTTGGAAGCTGGTCATGCAGTTGGATCACCTGGGCAAATTTACGAGGAAGTTCTGGATCCCGCACTCAATCCTTGGAAAGCTCCAGGTACTTCAGTCGCCCAAACTGATGATGGAGGCCACAGAATCGCTTCTGACCGAGTCTTTTGGAAGAGCTAAAACCTTCATTTTGAATCGTGAAAATGGCGTACCCTTTACCGCAAGACGTGCCTCCCCGTTGGATTCAGGTTAGTCGATGCGTTAATTACTGTAGGTGGTTTCTTTTTGCGATGAGGCGTACCTTTACGTTTTCATCGCTACCGATGTTCAATTTTAAGCTTTCATGCGTATTGGAGAAACTTGAGTAGGTTTTAATACGAGTACATTTATTCTACTAGAGTGCATGCCCAAAGATGGCTGCCAAAATTTTCCATCATTTCAACTCCATGATTCGATGCAATTGGGTCTTGAACCCGTGACTGAGCTTTGCTAGGAGCAGCTGTACCGAGCAAATTAAATAATGGGGACAACCTCGAGTGAGATCAAATAATCGACATGGACGTGACGAAGCGGTTGATGTTCTTGTGCTGTGCGCGGTGTGGTCATGTGGCAGTCAAAGTTAAATTTTGGATTCAAGGAAAAAAGTTTTGAAGGATAGTCTTGAAATGTTCCAGTACAAGCTGTCTGACAGTACGATCAGCTCCGTATGTACGACGTCCTCAGAGACTGAATGGCTCTCTGGAGTAGGTAGAGCTTCCTAAACACGCATTCGTTCCAATTCTTAAAGGAACGAATTGCGGTACAAATTGGTCCTCTATTTGTTGAGTCGAGCGTTTCAGCTGAACGTAAAAAAATTGAGTATGAATACAATAAATGGTAATTGTGCACAGCTTACTGGTTAACACATTGAAAATATGTGTAGCAAATTGACTAAAATGGAGAAATACATTTGCTGGATTCTAAAACTTTACTTACGCACTGAACTGAAGGTACGATGGGTAATCAGAGACGTTTCACTTTCTTATGGCTTATTGCTGACGAGTGTTGGTAATATGAGTATTAAAAGCTTTGGGAATGGTGAAGGCCGAAGAATGTTTCTCTTGAAGTGCGTGAAGTAGGTGAAGTTTGCATCTTCGTATATCGGAAATAAAGCAGAACCAGAGAAGCACGTGGCATGTGCATAAAAGAAAAAAAATTTTGTCCACATGTCTGTTATCGAGTCTGAGGGATTCAGCGTCTGTGGATTCGGTAACGAGTTTAGCAATTGCTTCTCTACCTTAGTCGATATGAATTGACAAAATGGAGACATGACAAGTCAAATCACTGGTTCCAAAGTTACAGGTCCTGTGAAAGTGGGAAAAATAGAATGAGTAAAGTTTATATGATTAATTTTTCAAGAAATTTCGTTAATAGAAGTAGCCTAAAATACTCTGAAGTCTGTTCAGCTTTACTCGAGCAGCATCGCTGCCGACAAGCCGCAGCCCGACGACTGAACAGGACGCAGCGTCGTCAGTTTGAAGTTGAAAGTTTTTTTGTACGAATAGCGTTACGATCTTGTGGAAAAACTAGGCGATGTAGAATTGCGGAAAATCCCTTTAGATTTTTTCACGCACAGCAAAGTGGCGGAGTAGATCCATCCCAGCGGTAGGTGCTCTCTGTGCCTCCCCCACTATCCTGCAGCCCCTTCGTTCCTGCCCCTGACCAACAGATTTGGATAGTGTTTAACCTTAATGCCGTTAAATGCAGTGATAGATGTATGAAGCTCGGCCTTGCAGATAACATTAGTCAATTGAAAATGCTCTATAGCAAGATATGGTTTCACACAAGTGTATATTTTTGGGCTACTATCACGAGTTAATTTTATAATTCGCCATCACATCTGGCGCAGAAAATTTCCGAAGCGATCAATGTTTTTCTATTTAGTTTTCATTACATGCTCTAACGTCGTCGAGAAGTAATGAAAATCACCTCTCTTACTGCCATGAAAATCATTCTGAATCATTTTGTTTTACACGCTATAAGCTCATGATTTGTAGGTAGTAATACCGTTCATCCTTTGTATGTTATGAAACACATAAATGAAAGCCCTCAATTTATTTCCAGTTCCCCAGCTTGAAATTGCTTGCAACGTAACCCTGGAAGTTGAAGTTGGCCAAAACCTTGCCACTCTGAGGAACGTCTCTCGCTACCTCGACGCTGTGGAGCTCCTCGCATCCGACAATTTCACCTCAGGCGAAGACTGCCTGCGCAGTCAATACTTCTTTGAATTTGTCACGTCAACCGTTAACGAAACAACCAAGATCTATGGTGAAATTGCCAATTCTACCATTTCGACTTTGAGGTTTCTTGACCACTCCAAGATGCACCTGAACTTGATCTACCTGAAAGCCGTGTCAGTGCTGGCAGCCCGGTACTGGATACCTGGTGACGTCATTCACGCCCTGCACGCGCTGGCCCGCTCGCTGATGCGGACGAAATGCTTGCTGTCCGTCGCTGTCTTGGTGAAGCAGTTGCAAAAACTAAGGACGGCTAATTTTTGGAATTGCAATCTAAATATTTAATTTTAACCATATTATGCGTTGCACAATAAAGTTTATTTTTATTCGGAAATCAGTTCCGACATTTTTTCTTATCCAAAAATGCTTAAAGAAAAGCTTAACGATTATGAGTTTTTCGGGGGATTCGTTCTAAAGCAGAACAGCTAGGGTAATTTCGAAATAGCTTTAAGTATCTGAGTTGAAATGCAACAAAATGAACCTAATTTATATAGATTGATCTGACTAGCTCCCATGGCAGGCTTTGAAAAGCAGTCATGCTGCTTTTCATGAATGAATTCATGAATCTAGGTATTGCTTTGCAGGCAATACCTAGATTCATGAATTCACGAGGCGTGTTTATGTAATGGAGTCTTCCACGTAAATGTGGTGGTGATCGAACATCTCGTCTGTACGTTGACGACGAAAGGCGCACTCGGGAGCCCTGAGGTAAAGTGTTCGGCGGTTCAACAAGACGTATCGTAATTAAGTTACAACTTGAGTAGCTCGTACGCCTCTTACCGGATGAGACTATCGTTAAAGACTTAATTTCATCCCGTAGCAATTGCCATCGCTTATCATCTACTCCCAACGCATTTATGAACTTTCAATTTACGATGGGCAGTTGATCGCTTGAAAACTCGGAATCTTGGCCACCCAACTCGTCAAATGCAAAGTCCCCACTCTTATCTCGCGAATCCTAATCCATCTTAGTATTTAGGATTTGAGTTTGCAGATTACCTGCTCTCTATGAATACTGTTTTAGTGAAGAGATAATCAAAATTCAGACCTACCGTCCAAAATGTTGCTACGTGCTCTCTAAATCTAACCTTCTCGACTCGCATTTCATTACGTGCGCTCTAAATCCAGACCCTACGCCTCACAACTCGTTACGTCCCTCTAAATCCAGCCGTAGAGCGAAGCACCCTCCGCTCATCTCACGAGTCAGGACGCTCTACAAAGGCCCCGTCTCACTGAGCTCTGAGAACTACACCCCCACTCACATCAAAGCGGCCTCGAGTGCGGGCATCTCTTCCAGTGAAGCAGCGCAGCCCAAAAAATTGCGTTGTTCCATCATATGATGTGGAGCTGGAAAAAGATGGAAGATCAGTTCAGGAGAAACTTTTTTTCTGCACGAATAATCTTTTGCGTTCATTTTCTTCTATCAAAATTTAGGTAAAGGAGAAAAAAATAGAATTTTAATCTTAATTATTTTTGCTAACAAATCTTTTTTTTAAGACAATGTGAGCGACTTGTGAGATCGACTCGTGTATACATGAAACTTCTACCCGACTTTACACACGACTGAAGCGTTGTTATTTTTACGTGCGCTCAGAGTGTAGCTTATAAAATGAATCTCCAAATCCTGCTGCCTTACCTATACTTTATTCTTAAGGCTTTCGCCGAGTCATACCAGACAAGATTGCCATTTCTAAACTACACTTCTTGCGGAAAACAACTCTGAATTTTCTATTTCTGGTTTGTTTTGGCAGGCAAACGCGTTGAGCTGCCGTCAGTTGTGCACCTTTGGAGTTGTGTTGATGCTAGAACGAAGATAGGTCTGGTAGTCTGGTAGGAAGCGCCCTGGAAGAGCCACGTAGCGGAGCTCCTTGATTCATAATTTGAAAATGTTGGTTACAGGCCAATCAGAAATCTGGTACAATTTGAGATCATGAATTTGCAATGCAGGGCACGAATTATCCATTTCAATATATGGTTGAAAAAATTCCCTATAATTACAGCTTTCGTGAATTTAGGACTCCAATATGGCACTCTATTGCACTGTGCGCACTGCTTGGAAACAGTGTGCGACTGCTCATGCACGTTGGGTACGGAAATTATCGTTAAAAGATCGCAGAGGACGGAGAATTTCAAGAACGTCTTTAGTGATTAGTTCAGTGCAACACCCGATAAAACTGAACACGAGCTCGGTGAAATTAGAAAAGATTGCACTTCTTTTCTTCAAGAGCGCTAATGTGCCCTATTTCGTACACTCTTGTTTTTCCCTGCATGCGAATACTTCAGATGTCAACGCGTCAAAAAATAAAATTACGCAATGAACTATGTACAGCAATGACATTTGTACGAGCGCCAACAAAATTTTCGCAAAAATCTTGACCGTTACCTGAAACAATCACATCCGTGTTTTAAGAAACTCCTCAGATGAGAACCGTAGGGAAAGGCCCTCGTAAAGTCTTTTTTATCCCTCGAACTCGAGCTATTACAATCGCCTCAAGTTTCACGGTTCCTTGGTGTTGGCGAAGTCCTCCTCGATGCTCCGGCAGCTCTAGCGTGCAATAAAGGAGGCTCGGTGGCGAGCGCTAGAGGGCGTCCCACACGAGCGGGACCAGAGCGTTTGATCAGGGTGTAATAGCACGACTTAATGGTCTGCTCAGCGCCTAATGTCCAGAGATTAGTGCAATGATGAAGTAACCTTGTTATAGGAGCTCTCTAATTGCTCTTCAATCGACCGCCTTCGGGAAGCTGGCCGGTCTCGTTTGCGGACTGGAGTGGGCTATGTTCGGGCTGATTGTGGGCTGGAGTGGGCTATGTTCGGGCTGATTGTGGGCTGGAGTGGGCTATATTCGGGCTGATTGTGGCCTGGAGTGGGCTATATTCGGGCTGGTTGAGGGTTGGAGTGGGCCCTGTTCGGGTTGATTGTGGGCTGGAACGTGCTGTGTTCCGGCTGATTGTGGGCTGGAAAGGGCCCTGTTCGGGCTGATTGTGGGCTGAAGTGGGCTGTATTCAGGCTGATAGTGGGCTGGAGAGGGCTGTATTCGGGCTGATTGTGGGCTGGAGTGGGCTATATTCGAGCTGATTGTGGGCTGGAGTTGGGTCTGTTCTGGCTGATTGTGGACTGAAGTGGGCTATATTCGGGCTGATTGTGGGCTGAAGTGGGCTATATTCGACCTGATTGTGGGCTGGAGTTGGGTCTGTTCGGGCTGATTGAGGGCTGGAACGTGCTGGTTTCCGGCTAATTGTGGGCTGAAGTGGACTGTATTCGGGCTGATTGTGGGCTGGAGAGGGCTGTATTCGGGCTGATTGTGGGTTGGAGAGGGCTGTATTCGGGCTGATTGTGGGCTGGAGTGGGGTCTGTTCGGGCTGATTGTGGGCTGAAGTGGGCTGTATTCGGGCTGATTGTGGGCTGGAGAGGGCTGTATTTGGGCTGATTGTGGGCTACTGGGCTGGAGAAGACTGCAATGAGGCTGCATATAGTATTTCACTCAGGCAGGCGTAGGTTAAAACGAACTTCATTTGCCTGTCGTGAGGGAACTCAACATGGGCCGTCAGGCCTGGATTAGGCTCCCTAGATGTTGAAATGGGGAGTTTCAAAACTAAGTCGAATTTCCTGTTCCCGAGACGGTCTTTCGATGCAGTCGCATATAGGCTAGATGAATAGTGGTTTCTTTCGCAGTCGAAACCTGTAGTTATCCCGTTTACATAATCTATCCAATTTTAATATTGTTTTATTAACTGGCAATAACTGAAACTCATTTTTCCGAGTGATCAGACGAATAAACATCTTCTATCAATTGCCTCAATATTTTAGCTAGTTTAGGAATGGGCCAGCCAGACAACTCAACTCAATCAGCATGACCCGGTCAGCTGTTTGGAAAGCGACAGGTCCCATCGCTCGGAGGCAAACAGAAAGCTTTACGAAAATGAGAGGCTATTTTTACGAGAAAAACGGTCATACAGTGGCGTGTCCATGTCGGAGAATGCACTATATATAAGCACAATGTCGCCCGCGAGAACGCTTTCGATACAATCAAGTTATTGACCAGGAATATCTATCTCGGATCGACAAGCGTATTAGGAAATTTCTATAATTGAGGAAGAGGACAAGTGCGAGGCATGTAGCGAGCGTGTTGGAACTGACGAAATGAGTAACTGAAATGTAGAGAAATTGTAGAGAATGTGGAGAATTTGTGAAATAGTGGGCAGTCGAATAATTTAGTGAGATTAAAATGTGTGTGAATTATGTATGACTGTTAATTTATAAATGTACTGATCCTTTTGAACACTAAAGCTCCAATTTGTTTTAAGCGAAGACCTGGCCTACAATGTTGGGGCTTTAATTTTACTGATCGTAAACCTTCACAAAAGTGGTGTCTTTATTCTACTTTGACGAAATTTCATTCAGGGCAACGTTGTGAAGGTCAGGAAATGGAAAAAAAATGAAGGCAATGCAAATGTTTAGCAACTTGAATAGACAAAAATGCCCTCGAAGCACCACACTCCCCTTCAACAAAGCTTCTCGAAGTTCATGCGCTCTTTGCACTAGCGTCTCGATGTTCATTGCCAGGCCACAAAAGTTCTGAAGCTGTGCGCAGTCCATGTCAGACGTACAGCGCAAACACGCGTTTTGTTTCGCCGACAACAGACCGATTTTAATTTGAATGCAAAATTCAGACGAGAGCCGTTCGTCGGAGCGACGCGTCCTCTAGCTTACCAATTAGTTTCAAGTTTTCTTGGTAGAACGCATCGCCCCTCGTGAAAAAGGACCTGAAAAATGTCATGACGCTGTTTGGATTCCTCTAGCTTGCAGAGTTTTTCAAATTACGCGCAGCAAAGCATCTTGTTTTTATTCATGGACCGCCATTTTATCTGCTTAGAATTCCGAGGTCGGCCGTATGATGGCTACAAAGTGAGGGGCTCTGTTTAATTTTGGCGCGCCTTTCACGATAACACTAATCAGATACGCGTTCGAAAGGAGACCATTTTGGTACGGCGGGTGTCTTTACTGCCGCTCTTAAGCCTCTTAATTAAACGAGACTCCGGGAGGCTGAGGAAGGGCTGCCGCTGCCACAGCCCCAGCAAGACAGGATTACTACGTTCAATATCGCTCCTGGGAGAATTTTTAGCCCTATGCCCCCCTTCTTGCAGCTGCTGTGGCGTGCCGCTGCCTTGGTGCCGGGGCTGTTTACCGTGTCTCGAGTCTTGTTACCCTCATTTTTATTGCTCATGATTTGTACCTCGGGAAGTTTCGTTGGTGTTGGAGAGAATTTTCGTGCCTCATAGGTCGAGCTGAAGAACGCACGAGTACGTCTAGTGTTCAGTTGTTTAATTAAAGTACTATTAGAAAGTACTACTAGTACTTTAAAGCTCTTCATCTGTTCGTGAACCTTTCCTGCAAGCCAAGAGTGATTTAACCTGATGAAAAGTACATTCAATGGCGGGGAAAATGAGACCATATAAAAGTGTCTACGACCATTAGTTTCGGAGAGTATTTAAAAAGAGGAAACTTTTTGTGGCCTACCCTTGTATTGTGAGATGAAATGTCTTTTCTATTCAAGTTAGCCTGTTTTGCGGTTAGAAAAAAACANAGTATTTAAAAAGAGGAAACTTTTTGTGGCCTACCCTGTATTGTGAGATGAAATGTCTTTTCTATTAAAGTTAGCCTGTTTTGCGGTTAGAAAAAAGCACTGTCTGGTACCAGTTTTTGTTCTTCAATGTGGGTGCTGTTACGTACACAGAGACTCACCAACCACACAGCAGCGCAACGAACATTCGCCAGTTCGTGCTGGAAGTCACAAACTGTAAAGCAGGTCTACTATTCTTTACCTTCTTCCTCGGTCTGTTATCGAAACACTTTGTTCTCTTTGATGTCTGATTATTTAGAATATTTATTTCCAGATTATCGAGGGGTATATGCTGGGAGAGTTGGGAAAGATAGCTGTAGTGGAGAGTTTGGAGAGAAAACTTGTTCAGGCGAGTATCGAAGAATATGTGTTTGGGAGAGTAAGGAGGGACATCTGTCGAGAAGCGAAAGGAGCCAAAACATCTGTGGTAAAGAAAATGGGCAAACATGCAAAACAATAACCTTAGTTCAGTTCGATTTCAACATACTCCGTTGACATTTTGTATGGATTCAATAGATTTAAACCATTTCTAATGGAAGATGCTGTTCAGTTTCCGTACGTTCGGATTTACGCCTTAGTTTTTTTGAAGAATTTCTTCACAACAAACTTCACGAGGCATAGGATAGGCAATAGGGCTAGGTTGGTTCGGTTTGTCTGTCCTATGCTGAGGGGACTGGTATTAAATAACCTCAGTTCGAGCTTGGCCTTCGGGACATCTACAATACCTTTTGTGCGCACTTTGATTCTTTCCAAATTCTTCGGACTTCCTGCATTGATTATTTTAGCATTCCTCGGGATTGTTGTTTTAGCATTCCTCGGGATTGTTGTTTTAGCATTCTTCGGGATTGTTGCAAGTTTTACCCCCGCGATGCAGTGAGTTCCAGGCCATGGAGCAAGGCTTGATTTACTCTCTTCAAATTTTTAATGAATCAAATTTATTTCAATCGCCGTGAAACCGTATATCGCGCGAGGTGGTGCTCCAGGGCGCATTGCATTGCCTCAGCTTTAGATAGGCCTTCGGGGCTCCTATCTTTCGTGCCCACTTTGCTTCTTTCCATTTTCGTACCTTTTTCACTATCTCTTTTTTGTCTTTTCTTCCTATGCTTTCGTAACCTGTTGTTTCTGTGCGCAGGGGATCCTGTATGAGAACGCATCCTGTGCTTAGATTCCCCATCTCTACAGTCCATACTAAATGATCCCATCTCTTCGCTCGCTTTGGATGGCATTGCAAGTGGATATGGAGCTTTAAACTTATATTCTGATGGGATCTAAGCACAGAGAAACATGGCATATCCCTAATGTAGCTCGATTCGTCTGCAAAAGAAATATGGACTACAATTTTCTAAGGTATCTTATCGATTAAATAACAGTGTGCGTATTAATGGAATCGATATAACGAAGGTGGGGGGGGGGGAGGATTGCATGTGTGCATGTACCTGGTACCATTTGTACTACCTATTCACTACTTGTGGTTGGTAGCCGTATCGAGAATCATTCATCTTCAGCCTCGGAATAGCATTTGTCAATTTGTCAGCACTGCGTAGGTCAACATTGCACCGGCCAGCACTGCGCAGATCAGCACCGCGCAGGTCAGCACTGCACGGGTCAGCACTGCGCAGGTCAGCACCGCGCAGGTCAGCACCGCGCAGGTCAGCACCGCGCA
>VOMN01090745.1:0-14041 GCA_014899125.1 Orchestia grillus | reverse complement strand
GGGGGGGGGGGGGGAGGGGTAGGGCCGCAAGCCTCTAGCTTTCGATGAGTCCTGTGCTCACACGCTCATGCCCGTCATGCGTAATTTCGGAGAGTTCACTAATTTTTTGTATTCCTTGGAAATTTCTTAGGATAGCACTTAATTACTCTTAGTTCAAAAAATTCAACACAAGCAGTGATAAAACGTACGTACTGTAATTGTACGAGGAAATGCTTGGAAAACTTGTCACAAAGAACGAGTTATAACTGAAAAAAATAGTTGTTAACAGGTGAGAAGGTTGCCCCGTCAAAGGATATGTTGTCGATTTAAAATTTTTTAAATAAATAATTCCAATATTTCGCTTTCAGCTAATTTTTTTGTGGGGGAGCACTAATTTTTTCGAAGTTCATACTTAAATGTTGCGTGTGCTAACCGTAGAGTTGTGCCACTGCTGGTTCTCTTCGTGGTAAACGCTATTCACAGGGGCTACGCAAATAACTCACTGAAAGGTTGCAAAATATCGAAGGTATCTATGGAACGAAGGGAAAATATGTTTTCACGTCATTTATGTTTCGCCTTAACAGCTGATTATTTTTTCAGTTAGAATTTCCCGCTTTGCGTTACGCGTTACTACGAAGTTATAAACAACAGAGTCTACAGCTAACGACCGCTGGGGGAATGGTGACATCACAGCATTACACGTCAGACGGGCGAGCTGGAAGACATATTGTTCTCATTTGGTTTCTTAAAACTTGTATTCATCTCATTTGGTTTCATAACCTGTACTCTTCTCATTTGGTTTCTTAAACTTGTATTGTTCTCATTTGGTTTCTTAAACTTGTATACTTCTCATTTGGTTTCTTAAACTTGTATTCTTCTCATTTGGTTTCTTAAACTTGTATTGTTCTCATTTGATTTCTTAAACTTGTATTCTTCTCATTTGGTTTCATAACCTGTATTCTTTTTATTTGGTTTCTTAAACTTATATTCTTCTCATTTGGTTTCATAACCTGTATTCTTCTCATTTGGTTTCATAAATCTGTGTTGTTCTCATTTGGTATCATAAGCCTACACTGTTCTCATTTGGTGTCATAAATCAGTGTTGTTCTCATTTGACTTCATAAACCCCTGTTGTTCCCATTTGGTGTCATAAATCTGTGGTGTTCCCATTTGGTTTCCTAAGCCCGTGTTGTTCTCATTGTGTTTCCTGCAATTGTTCTCCCAAAGAAGGCACATGGCTAAGCGACCGGAGACGGCAGAAAAAGCTGACGAAGCTGAATTCTAATTTATATTACACTTCTTCCATTACCTATTATATGTGCGGCACTTAATTTACATGAACTAAAAACATAAAATTCACTTTATTCTTTTGAGATGATTTCTAATTCTTGCAGTATTTTGGCAAATATTGATGGAGTGAAAATTTACCGGAGGTAGCGATTTACGTGACACCGGATGCAAAATTCATCTTTTTGCCAATTTTCTTCTATTTGTTTGCCATGTACTTCCACATATTTTTCACTTTTTACCTAAGCCTTCTCAAACATTCAATGCAACAGAAATTTGTACATCTTATCGCTGGCACTGCAAAATACGTCGCCCTAAATCCCCTTGTGTGACTTATATTTCTCCAGTATTCAAAATAAATGATCGACGTGCAGTCTACAAAGCACCTCTGAGACGCGTTTTTGTTAATTTTACCATCCGCAATAAGAAATTTGGGAAAAACTGCGCAGCTCTCGTAATTTTTATATTTGCTGATTACGTAAGCATCTGCTCTAACTTTGGGTAATGAAGATGCGGCAGGGAACCCTCCGACTGTGTGTGGCTCCTGGGGAGCTCAAAAACTCTAGAGTGAGGAGGAACTCATGAGATATGCAAGCTTCATCATACGAGGAACCTCCTCAAAATTGAAGTTTTTGCTCACAAACGAATAAAATAACTTGTATTCACTAAACACAGATCGCAGTGTTTCTTGTGTGGACTTGTGTGGTGTTTTATCCAGACGTGGTCGAACTGATGACATTGAAAGCGACGTGTTACCGAGGATGTGAATCGACATTTTCGAGTCATACGATAAATTGAAGTAGATTAAATTCAAAATGACGTTCTCCTGCCTCAGTCAACTTAATTCGTGCAAAATCGATCTTCCGAGTATAGCGTTTGCCAGCTAAAATTCCATTCATTCTTTATAAAAAAGTTACATAATTAGCATTTTCGATCACCGCTGCTCCTGTACTTACTACATAATTTTCACAGACCTGAAGACCACAGTTCAGCTTGCAGTGAGCGACGTGCGCAACTTCAAGAATTTAGCTAACGTTAGAGCGCTTCTTGCTCGGGCCGCTCCGTGCGGGACAGAAGCTTGTCCAGACTCGTAATTTCTCGTCCCAGAAGAGAGTGATGGCCATTACAGCCTCGCCACCAGCACGTCCCTCCCTCACGCCTGGGGAATGAGACACATAATGCCCAGTTTAGCTGCTTAAGCCATTAATGCCGAGGCAAGTAGAGTTGCCACCTTGGCTTTCGCTATTTTCGAGATGATTCTTACCATAGTGGCACCGCACATGGCTTCATTGCTATAGCTATTTTCGCTATAATTGCTCTAATTGCTATTTTCGCTGGGTAGTGCGATATTTAACACGTTGGTCGCAATGTGCGTCATAGGTGTTCGCGGTCCCTGCTTTAGGCTGCTCCATAGTTTGGTTCTTCCGCAGCAGAATTAGGTTTGAATTCAGAGACACTTTCACTTTTTGAAGTTAAACATGCTTCCTTAATGATTCTTTCCTCTCTTTACTCGGATTAATGGCTTTGGTTATTATAATGTTCACATATGAGGGTTCTCTTTAAATGCAAGCAAGATACGAGTGTGGGTACACAAGCAAGCCATTAGGTCACAGTGAAATGAATTCTTTCATTGGTACATCCGTGAGCAAAATCTCGGGGAACGTGGTGAGAAAAGAGTCTTTATGCTTTGAATTAACTTCTTAACATCCGGCAATGAATGAGACTCATTAGACATATACTGCAAGTCACCCATTCATGTTTATTTCATTGAAATATTCATTCAAACGTGAACGCGAAGCATCAAAACATGTAAGTTTTCAACGCGAAATGAATACCGCCATAAGTGGATGCAGCCCACAAGCGAACATTTTGATGAAGAGCAAGCGCTCGGAATTCATCATAGGTGGGCCATTTGACGACCGTTTCATGGGTAGCTGATCCAGCTGAAATCTTGCGGAAACTTTTAGGGTTGAATGAGTTCCCTTTGAGTGGAATCAAACTGGAAATGAAGAACATTTTGCACCTCAGAGCAACTTAGGAAGCGCTGCTAACAGTCAAAGTGCTAACTGTGAAAAGAGTACCTTTGCATTCTCTCGTAATTATTGTTATTCTTGTGTTGAAATCTTAGAAACCTCAGAGATGTTTGGGCCTTCACGCCCGGGCCACACTGGGGTGTCGCCGATCTTTTGTAATTTTTCAACCAATTTATATTTTCCAAGTTCATAGCGTGACAGGGTTGATAAAAAGACTCATTTTATCGTATCCATATTAAAATACTCAACGAGGGTCAAAAGCTAAACAAAACACCTAGGAGTCAACACATTTAAAATAGCGACGTTTCGACGTAACTAACATCATCCTCAAGCGAGTCAATCTTGAGGATGACTGAGGGAGTTGGCCGTAACTACCAAACTAAATTAACTTGTGATTCAAATTTCCATTTTCTAGTCTGCTGTACAATTTTGTGATACATCAAGTAGTTCTGATTTCGACTCATTGGAAGAATTTTAACTAAAACTTGTAGATTTCAGATTGATTTGCTTGAGGATGGGGCTAGTAACATTGGAACGTCGTAATTTTAAATGTGTTTACTCAAGGTGTTTTGTTTAGCTTTTGACTCGCGTTGAGTATTTCAATATAAATACAAATATGGGAGTGTTTCTAGCATTTCTTACACGTTCTAGCGTTGGTTAACATTTTTTCGTAGGAGGAAAGAAAAAAGCGAAGCAGAAAGAAAATAGAACGCGGTACAATCCAAAACATCACATCTTGTGTCCAAAAATCATAAACTACCTTTAGTTTTACAATTATAGCAAAGTTCTGGTCACTGTGAACGATAAGTTCGAATAAAAACTTCATATGCCTGTATGGAGGGATCGCAGTAAGAAGTAAAATAAAGATACATCCCATTCTATATCTCCTGGCCTTCCAATACTGCATTCATGCTAACACAAAGTCGGCCTTGTACCTTGTTAAGACTGGCAACATCGTTAGAGATGGTGGAGGTAGGCGTACACTCAATTTAAAACCTCACGTTTTAACCTCAAGATCAAATTCTGATTTTCAAAAAGCAAGTAGTAACACAATTCTTGAATGAGCCTAGAGCATACAATCTTAACCTTGCACACACAACCCTTACGCCTGACTTGGATCAACATTGAGCAATGCGTAGTTTCTGAGAATTTAATTAGAGGGGAATGTTTAACTCAAATTTCAAGGTATGTGAACCGTGGCTCGCCCTCGAGAAAACCCTAAGGCGCTCTTCAGAACAAATTTACAAATCTTGCACTCGCGCTTCTTTTCGTCCATTTTTTCCTGACATCGCTTCGTCAAGATGTTCGGAAGGAGTGTACCAGAAGAGCTGTTGTTGTGGCATCGAGGGACTCCAAGGGGGAAAATATCTTACGTAATTCGATACTTGGCTGAAATGGAGAAGAAAGCCCCTGGGAATGGCGCCCTATAAACTTACTTGTGGCGAGCACGACAAAACGTTGGGAAGATGCAGTCGTAGATCCCCTTGATCTCCTGTGATCCCGCTCCCTCTGATCCTCAAACAAATGTCGGGATCTGACAGACAGCTGCACAGAAAATTGCCAATCCTGATTCTGTACCTGGAGAAAAAGTTCGAAGTCCTTTAAGCTCTATCTCATTATTTGAGGAGCTTCTTTGTGAGGACGAGCCTGTGGCATTTCCTCCCCGAAGATTCAGTTTCTTTCCATAAATTTCACCATCGAAAATGTTTAGCCTGTATCACAAAATTTTATTTACTTTAATTTATGAAGTGAAGGCAGAGTAAATCACATGTTCACTCAGTACCCCAAGAGTCTGTTCGAACTTTTGTAGCAATGAAACTGATTTCATCATTGGAATTTGTAAATAAACCTTGGTTCCCCCTTAAAAAATACCACAATTCTTGATGATGGTATTGAACTCCAAATTTGGAGTGCACCAATGTTCTCCTGCTGAATGTCCCCCACCTCTCAATGGTATTGAACTCCCAATTTGGAGTGCACCAATGCCCTCCTGCTGAATGTCCCCCACCTCTCAATGGTATTGAGCTCCCTCGCAGCTTTACTAAATGGACCAGTTTTTCACAGTAGAAGGTGCCACAACTCTCGACAAAGACACTTTCTTTGACCTGTAAATGGTCTGGAAGAGAACGTCGTAAATTTCTAGAGCCGCTTTCACAGCATTATGACGCGCAATCAATTCCATTTTTACTTCGCTTCTGTCTAGCCGCGTGCCTCGTTTTATCGCCCTTTAAATTTTGTCAAGTTATAAACCACCAAAGTTTGGTGTTTGTGGTCGCTCACACTGCAGACTTTATCTCCGCAGGGCCATTAGAGTTCAGCTCTGCGGCGTCCAAACTTTCACCTAAAAAATGCCGTCTGTTCTTCGAAATATTTTGTTGCTGTTGTCAAGAAAAGCAAGCCCTCCACCTAAACTTGTAACATTAACACTGAACCCTAGGAAGACATGTGTAGGCGTGTGTTACCATCAGGGCGAAGATGCATCAGTGAGCGTAACACAAGAAGCTGGGCAACAGCTTTCTACGCTCTGTCCTACATTCTGTCGTAAAGTAACATTCATTACATTCATTGTATTTTACAAACGTTAATTGCGACTCGCCCTCACATTTCCCCTCCTCTTAATACTTTACTCATCTTTCCCTCATAATGTTCTGTGGTTGTAATATTTAGCTATGGAACTGCACTTCATTTCCCTCTCTATTTCCTCTCCTTCCTTCTTCCCCCCTGCCTCATTTTCTCTTTATGTCTCTCTGGCCTACGCTCCAACTCACGCTGGATGACCTCAACGCCTTTGGTGCCGTTGTACATCATGAAGAAAGGTTAGGTCATTACTCGGTCTTCACGAGTGCTCGTTCGGATGATACATTCATTTCATTATTAAAAATTAAATCTTCTTCTTGCGCTGCTTAGGTCAACGCTCGCACTAACGTTACACGGTACACATGATACAATATACAATTGAATCACAAATTCATACACGAACAAGTTCTGGTTGCCTCGGCGTAACTGTATGCGAAATACTCGCAATACTCTTAATATTTACATTCGAGAGCTGTGTTCATTATGGTTTGAAAGCGTTTATAATGAGCAGAAATATTTTCCTCTACATAATATAATTATAAATTTAGACTGAAAGTTATGCCCAATTTCACAACATTTGGTGTTAAAGTAGTCGAAGGTTTTTAGATTTAGATAATTTGTTACATTATACTGTCCAGTAGTTTTGGAGGATTTTAAAGAGATAATGTTTAATATCAGCTAAAAAACTTCATTGCTTCTAACTAGATTTTAGGTTAACCTTTTATTGTGTGATACATGAGTCTGTGACCTTAAATATATTAATTGGTGAATATTTATCGCAGATGCCCTTTGTTGGCAATCAAAATGGATAGCGAAAACTTCATACTCGATTAGTTAAGTTTTTTCCTTAGAAAAAGTAAAAATGCTGGATCTAAAAACTTCCAAAAAATATTTACGATGTGTTTGACGATGATACCGAGGGAGAATTCATTTTTCGAAGGTTGTTTTTAGAACTCAAAACTGGAGATATCAGCCTGGAAGATGACCTTCGCAGTGGGAGACTTTCACAATCGCCTCATACGACATCTGGAAAATTTGCCGAAAAGATTTTTGTGTCTAGAAGTACAATTCATTAAAACCTATTGTTGCTAGGATACGCCTCGCACTGTGCTGCTCGGGTCCTTCAAAAATTCTATCCCACAAATCGCTTTGATAGGTACATACTTACGTACGTTTTTGATTTGTGATGTGCACTGAATCGTAATGGAACAACGCTGTTCCTAAAAGCGTTTCTGACTGGGGATGAAAAATGGGTTTTTTATGAAGAAGTTGTCAGAAAAAAAGTCCTGGTGTTTGCGTAAGAGTTTTAGTTTCCAAAACAGCAACCGAAAATCAAACAAGTAAGTACGGTATTAGCCACATAAGTAAGGTGGTGTTCCAAAACGACAATGTCCAACCACACGTGTCTTTGGCTACAATAAGGTTACCTGAATTTAGCTGGAACCTCTTACCCCGTCCCCCATATTCTCCTGATATTGCACTAACTGACTACAATCTGTTTCTGTCTCTACCGAAATCATTGCAAGTAAAAATTTTGAACAATTTAAAAACTAATTGTACATGGAAAAATTCCCTCTAGAAAACCAGCGAATTTTTAGTTCAATGATATATATAAATATTCAAAATATTCCAGGTAACCAAATAGGTCACCAAGATCACTATCGTCACAAAGCCTATTTATGAAGTGCTCACCTTACTATTCCATAGAAAAAATGTATTGAACCAAAGGAACAACATGCCTAACTTTTCATGTAATCGTTTTTTAAGAACTTAAACGGTTTATTTCACTTTGCTGAAACGAATCAATCAAAATCGAACGAAATTTGGTCATTTATCGCATTTATGTCCAATGTGACTTTAAACGACTTTAAAAGTAATGAAATAAAGAACGCTAAAAGAGACTGGTCGGACCATAAGGCTAGCCTAATTAAGGAAGCCAAATGAATTCCCAGAACACATGAACATAAAAACTAGCCTCGTGGACGCGATCCGTCCGAGTCAAAGACCCAATCGGGCCTGCCCTTGTCGAGGTTTCCGAGACTTGTTTTTCGTCCCTAAAAGGAAGAGGATAGCCCTCACTCATCGTGACCTCCCTCAGAAAGACTTCAAGTCTTGCTTAAAATTTAAGCATTTTAAAATGAACGATAAAAAATTATCAAATAATATTGAGGACAATTAACAGTTTCTTGACGACTCCTTCATATACGTCAAAATAACGACATTACATATACACATGTCTCTAAAGAAGGGGCAAGGAAAAGAGAACTCTATCTTTTAATAGCCGTTGCTGTATTTCTTTATATTTTTTGCTTGTACGACGTCATTAACTCAAAGGCATTAACCAATTTATAGCACCAAAATTTGCCTTTGGGTCACATTGTGAAAATTGCCGAATGCCATTGGCGCTCCATGAGCGTAAAAGTAGTGCCGTAGTTCACAGAGGTTGGCCTGCTGAATTGCATACTTGTTCTAATTTTAGTTTGCTCAGCAAACACCCCGAAATGTGAATTCTACTTGTATTTTTTATGCACCACCCAGCTTTAATCAGTTTGTCATTCAATAAGCTGTGATTTCAAACGCCGACTTCACACAATTATCTACGAAAAAAGGATCAAATCTAGGATGAGCCAGGATTAACTGAGGCTGAAAATCGAGTGAGCTACAACGGCGACCCTTCTAGGAACCTTATTGATAGCCCTTCTTTTTCTATCCTTGGCTTACATCCAAAGTGCTGTTTCTCACAGTCTTTCTATCAATAGGAAGTATTTGGAACAGTATTTTATTTCGGTGTGGTCTAAGTGTGTTCTGCAAAACTGGTTTTAATTTTGGAAGAAATGAAGTGACTTTCAGCAAAGTAAACTCACAAGAGAGTGCCATACGCTCATATTTTCTCCTCTACATCCAGTGTAGTTCATTTGTGTTTACTCAGTCATGCCATTTAATAATGTGACCCATGAATTGTGGCTACACTGACTAGCGTTCATTATCAACCTTGAATACATTTGTCCATCTTTGTAATCACTCACTATTGAATATGATACAAACAATAAATTGAACAAAACGTGAGCAAATTAGTTACAACAAAGAGGGCCAAAATAATCGGGTATATTTGCTAAGTTTTCATACTCATTTCAAACACTCTCTTCCATCTGGTGCCCTGTTTCCTCATTACTTTCCCTAAAGAATTTGCGAGCTCAGTGTTTCGTTAGACTCTTGCAGCCACGAGATTTTTTAACAGCAGCTAATTGCAGCTAAATGTTTTCGGGAGCAACTTTCTATCGGTCCTAATCTCGAGTAAATTTGCCCGCCAGAAAAACTGGCTAATCTGTTCTTTTAGGACAAGAAGTTAATGAAGGAGCCACTGGCCAGCGCTAGTGCACACTTGTTGCGAAAATCGGTAGACATTCGGAAAGCATTCCGTTTTGTTTTTTCGTGTTCGTAAATTATGTTGTACCAGGACGATTTTCATGAATATGATTTCCCTTTGGAAGCCTGGGAATTTCACTTGAAAATACGTTTACAAAGTTTGAGAGTACTGTATGGCAATAAAATATGCATTTGCCAATGATGTATTCATCTATAGTTTTTCTCACTTGAAACCCTGTGCAAAGTCGAGCTTTCTAATCATTCCCGACAAAAATCCCGAGCTAAAATTCTGCATAAATAATAGGAAACAAGGATCACAACTCGAAGCTGTCGTGTTGCATATTTTTTGAACCACTTGTGCTTAAACTAACTTTTCTGGGGCTACATTGACTTTGCTGTCACATCCCCTGCTTCTTTTTGTGCTTAGAAAACTGTCATCGCGAGTGACTTTGAGAATATTAGTGTCTGATATATTGTTAGTATTCTTGACTGATTTCAAGTTATTCTAATATCATAAGTAGTATCAAATGCCTTTGGTAAGTACGAGTACGTTGTTTATCAAATCTTTTGCTTCAGTTTTTAATTTTTCAGGTGACTGAAAAAGTTCAGGTAGTTGTCAAGTGCCCAGCTTGTCTTATAAAATTTGGACACTATGCCCTGGATGTTGCGACGTTTTGTAATTTTAAAGCATTTTTACGTTTGATAAGCAAACAAATTTCATTGTAAAAAATCTTTTTCCATCCAAGACGATGTGCTGCATTGCATCGCTAGTTCCACAGAGCAAAAGATTACTGAATGACTTGGGTTCTGATACATTCCTCATTCTCCATGTTTTCCTGATATGTCTCCGACGTATTGCCACCTTTTTCAATATTTAGAATATTTCTTACGTAGAAAAATAAAACATGCTACAAGACTGCTTGAGTTGGAATGTCTTCGTTTCTGAAATCAAATGCTGAAGCGTTTGAAACAAGTAGCGCGCATTTTATAAACTATGCTAATCATTGGAATAAATTTCAGATGTGAGTGTAAGGAATATTTATGAATGAATTATAATTGAATTTTTGTTAACTCTATTTCACCACGATTCAATAACTTTTTCGATCATTTTCGATCGCTTGCTAGTTACAAACACAGACTACCGATTTCTTGGATGGCCTACTTAAAAAAACAGGTTCCACGTTACTCTCCCGTACATCTATGAACTAATTATGACTACAAATCTAATCGTTCGGTGCACTCTCTTGCATTACGATTGATACACACTTTCACTTGAACGTGTTGTCATCTTTATTCAGCATTGCAAGGAATCTATCACTTTAGGATAACACGCTGGAGTATATTCTTCGTCAGTTATTCAGTTCTTCGTAAAAAAATTATTTCACCAAAATACGCGACTATATTTTTTAACAAATGAGTGATAGTAGGAGCCAAGTGCGCTGACGAAGCTCTAGGCTAATTTTTTTCAAAAAAGGAACATTAAGGCTCAATTCCATCTCCAATGACCATTTGCCGTGACAATAGAAAAATTTACGGTTAGAATTCTACTTACACAATTTTTAAGTACTATGAAATCAGTTTAATATTTCAGAATTGTTCCCATGCACTGTGAAGAAACATATTTAAAACTATAAATGAGCCGCGACACAAGGTAAAACTCAGGAAATGATCGAAAGCAAGGATTTAAATCGCGAAGTTGATTTGGAGTTGTTTGAATAACACAAGTTACGTAAAAACATGCTATGTAGTAGTGCATATATGTTTGTTCCGATGGCTCAAGATACAGCAGCACAAGTAACATAATTTTACTTTTGTCTTGTTCCTGGGTTAAACCCCTAATTTTCTGTTTCTTTGTAGTTATACGTAATAAAAAACAAAGTGTGAAGCTCTCCTCGTTCCTCGCGCCTGTGTTGTTGTGGCGCATATCACTCCGTGCGTATGCACAGTGCTCGGACATACATATTCGTACAATTCCTTTTTAGATACATTTCGTGAATGTCGAGCTCTTGTTCGTGGTAAAGAGTATCGGTAGTTCAGAGAACATATGTTTGCCAGAATATTTAAGCAGAAAAGAAAAAATTATTGACGAATAGAAAATCAACTAAGGAAAAAATGGGTGAGACAGAAGTATTTGACCAAAATTGAGATCATGTTTAATCATTCTTATTTTATAACACAGTTTGAGTACCTTGATTAAAAATTGTATCGAATAAAATTCAGGAAAGTTCTAGAAACACATGCTATGTGAACCAACAACGATTGCCACAATCATTACGTTTCTAAATTTTCTTGAAAATCTGCGTGGCTCAGTGAATACAAAACCAAAATTCAGAGTAATATCCGGAGCTATTCGGAAGCAAATAGTTAGACTTCGTAATTAACAATTAACCTATAGTCAGATTCCTGAACTCGTCATAGTCTCATATTCAAACGTTGGGACAGTTGTGCTGAAGCCTTGAGAGACTGAGGCAGTCTCCAGTCTGCCAAAAGCCGGAGCTCTTCGCAAGATCACGGGCCGCTCCCGACGCTATGTGCTGCGTAAGGTGACGAATGACACCATGACGACCCGTACATGCCTAAAGAAAGAACAAGAGTTACAAAAAGTCCTCGTCAGCCGAAAAACGGTTACTAGAGGATTGAATCCAATACGTCTACTGGTCTTCACTCCACAAAAAACTCCTCTTCTTACAGCAAAACATGTGAAGAATCGTTTAATGTTCGCCGAAGACCAACTTTACAAAGGAATTAAGTTTGGGAACATGCTGTATAGTCCGATGAGAACAAAATGGAACTTTACGGCCGAAACAACGCTCGTCGTGCCGAAAAGTTCCATTTCGGTCTCCAACGCTCAGTCTCAAAAACACTATCCTGACCCTCAAGCATGGAGGAGGCAGCATCAGGGTGTGGTGCTGTTTTACTGTACATGGTGCAAGGGAACTCCAAGTCGTTTATGGAAAAATACATAGTCCCATGGCAGATAATAGTGCAGAAGCTGCTTCCGGGTGCAAAAAAATTCCACTGTAGTGGATCTTTCAGAAAAACAATGACCCCAAATTTAAGGCGATCGTAACAAAAAAGCGGCTCACAAATAAGGAAACAATACCTAGCCAATCGCCTGATATCAGTCCCATTGGAAATTTGAGGCGAAATTCGAAATTCTTATGCACTGTAGGAATAAAAACCATGCTGATATGAGGATCATCGAAAAAGGTAAACTAAGCTTACTCCGTGATTGTAAGATTTGTAAAAAATACTCAGACTTATGTCATGTATTTTAAAGTTTTGGCACTGAAAACCTGCTACGAAATGATTGAAAAACAGCATATTTGCAAATGCATAGAGTGCAAGAGTAGAAGCAATGCCCTGACATAAGAAATAGAAACCAGCACCGAGTTACTTAGTATCACGGAGTAAGCTTAATTTGGCTTACGTGCAAGAATGGGACAAGATAACACAAACGGAGTGTCAAAAATAATTTACAGTAACAATAATCGTCTCCATGCTGTTATAACAAATGATGATCACGGCGCTAAATACTACAGACTTGTTTTTAGCATTAGCCAAATACTGATGTCTTATGCATTTTTTCTGCTTAATTGATTTTATGGCTGTCAATACATTTTGTACTGCTATGCTTAAATATTCTGGTAAATACATGTTGTCTGATCTGTCTGTACTCTTTCCGCCAAATCGGAGCTCATAATTTTTAAAATACATCAAAAATAGAGTTGTGCAAATGCTGATGTCCATACCTTGTAAATGGTTGTAAACAGAGTATCAACTACTGAAAAGGTAAGAAAAAGTTATTATTGACAAAAAATTCGTTAGGTTATTAGAAACTAAAAACCTTAAGCGCACATGTACTTTACTTTCTCATGTGTTGAACTGTTTTAATTCTGGTTCTCCTATTGTCCACCCAGGTGTCACTGAGATAATACTGTCGTTATTGTGCGCAAGTTCGTCCTGAGCATGTCGAGACTTCAACCTTTCATGGCAATGAACTTTCATGCTTCAGTGAGCACGCTTTTGTCTAATGCTTGAATCGACGAGTGCCTCACTTGGGAAGACTCTCGATCTTCTCTTTTTTTGTTCCTGAATTGAATCACCCCAATTTTATCGGGCCTTCTTCCCTATAAATTTTAATTGCCCAGCTGTTTTATTTCCGAAAGGTTCCTTCCCTTAAATCTTAATTGACTCGATCTTTTGTTTCAGAATGCCCATTTGTTTGTTCCCGAACAATTACAAGAAATTTCGCTCGATTTTCGGAACTGGACCCAACGGCACGAGAGATAAAAGTTCTGGGTCTTAAGACCCTTCGGTTAATCTCTGACAGATCCGAGGGACCCAGACATATCTGAGGGACTTGGAAAGATCTGAGGGACCTATCGCGAAAGTGTATTCCCTCGATGGGATTATTTTGGGTCCTGCAAATAAATCTCGAGCAGCAAATCTGCAGCACGGTCCGGAAATCCGTGCTGGAATGGGTCAGCATTTTACCGGAGATTGCGTCGCACTATTTTCGACTCATATTTCTGGTGATAAAGAGAAGTGATTTCGGTGGCCTAGAAGCTCGCTTTGTTGAGGTCGCTCCGAAGCATCAAGTTTTTTCAAAGTCCGTTCAAATTCAGCGGCGCAAAGTGAGCCTCTGGACCAGACTTCTCTAAATGCTTCTTGCTCTGGAGAGCGGCCCTGATAAGACCGACGGTCTGAGCCTGTGTTTCAGATGGGAGTTATTTTTGGCGGGCGAGTGTGAGATGGGGTGAAGGTGATGGGGTGAAGGTGATGGGGTGCAGGTGATG